>JAQGBB010002120.1:0-11572 GCA_034691745.1 Prismatolaimus dolichurus | reverse complement strand
GCACATGCGAGCCGCATGTTGCATAAGTTTTGATATGCGCTTCCATAGATTTATTATAAGAAACAGTGTAAAACCGGTCATGAGTAGGACTGGCTTAAATCCGAGATAATACGGTACTCATCTCTCTCGCTCGAACCGGATGTGCAACACACCAGCTGTGCGATTGCAACCCACACCGATAAAACACAGGTCGGACGAAAGGCCCGTGATTCAAGGCGTCACGTGACATTCATGGGCCGACAACGTCGTCACGTGACGCGAGCGACGAGGTAGAGAGAGGAGGAGAGGTTTTGTCGCGATGCGAGTTGCGAGAAGGGGGAAATCATTCATGAGTGCTTCTACTTTTATGTCGCACACTTTATTCGATTTGAGTGATCCGACGAGTGCATCAGCTGCTGCTTTGATTCGAATAAAGCAAGCAACGGAGCTAGCGAAAGCAGTAACGTGATAGAGGGGCACATACTTCACTCCGAAAGTGTTTATTGAATCCACACAGGCGGGCTGCGTACGCAAACGCGATGCCCCAAAAATCGTTCCTCATCAAGAGTTGGCTCGTTCTGCTCATGCATTAGAAACAAATTTTCGGCTGCACTTCGAAATGCTAGTTCAGCAACAACGACTACCTTTCAGATGGTGCGCAGTTCTTTTGCTGATCTTTCGATCCATCACTGCCGCAGATAAACGTTCCCATTCTGGGAGGATCATTCTCATCGGTGGAAACACTGCAAACGGTGTCACCCGTAAGGTCGAGGCGTACGACATTGAATCTGGCTTCTGGCAAGATCTGGCCGACTTTCCATTAGCTCTTCGAGGTGTTGGCGCCATCGCGTTTGACGAAGTCATTTACGCCATTGGTGGCGAAGACGCTTTTGCCCAGCTGTCTCCAGCTACTTTTGTTTACCGTCACAACGACAACAGCTGGACAAAAATGAATGCGCAGCTAATAACTGCTCGAGCTTATCCCGGACTTGCGGTGGTCAAGCGAAAAATTTATGCCATTGGTGGCTACACCGATAATGGATTCGGCATTCTTGATAGCGTGGAAGTGTTCGATCCGCTCTTGGGAGGAACGTGGAACGAAGTTCCGAAGATGCAGCTCCTCAGTCGTAGAACTTGGTTCAATTTAGCCGTTCTAGATGACGTCATTTACTCCATAGGCGGCGGTTATCCACGTCGTCTTTCCGCGAGCGTCGAGAAGTACGACGTTGCAGAGCAGAAATGGTCGCCGGTGGCACCGATGAATCGAGCCCGCTCGGGTCACTCGGTTGTGGCCACTGATGGGAAGTTGTTCGCCACTGGCGGGTGGGACGAATTTTACATTAGTTTAAAATCGGGTGAATTCTACGACCCTAAATTAGACACATGGACGGATACCGCAGATATGCCAACAGCAAGGTACCACGCTGGAGCCGTCGCTGAGAATGGTTTCATCTACGTCGTCGGTGGGCGGAACTACACGAAGAGAGTGCTTCACTTTTGCGACTCGATCGACGTGTTCGACACCAGGACGATGTCGTGGCGGCACAGCTTGTCGGCTCGGATGCGAGTGCCTCGCTCAAGTCATGCAGTTGCACTTCTACCCAACTCCGCTTCCTCCAAGCTTCTGAGAATTCAAACTTTGCTAACTTTGGCTGTTTTCTTCCTGCATCAGTGTACATTTTTACAGCTGCATGCACTTTGGTAGCCTCACAAATTCCGTCGTCGATTCTGTGCTCGTTTGGCGAGTGAGTGCGTAGTACATTCTGCAGAAGTTCGATAAAGCCAGGAATTTACCAACGTCATGCAAATAGCACAAAACTCGGGTATAACGAGCATGGCCAAAAATCAATACGAAAAAGTGTCAACAGCTAACTCATAAATATCGTGCCCGTACATACTATAGCTTTATATAGCCCCAAAAAACTCTTCTATGGTCCCAGCTCTGCAAAGGAGCGACCTCAGTGACAGCGACCTACGCCCAGTTCAAGGAACAATTTTGACCACGTGCTTTGTGATACAACCCCCAACCATCATATCTAGAAAATTATGCGACAACTAAAAACACCACCACATTTAGGGGTCGGCCTAGAGGAAGAAGGGGGTCGGGCTCTGTGCCACTATGCGGACATAACGTTAATATTAACACGTGGAGATATGCGACTTTTGCGGACTGGGGACAGGGTCAACAAACTCAAATTCTTTCCGGACGTCTTTTATGGAAAGCCTCTTTGCAGAAACAGTAGAACTCGCACGGAACCCTGGGATCGTCATCGCAATGCTTAACGTAAACAAAATTCTTGCTTTGCACGATTCCTGCGTTTTATTCGCATGCACAAAGGTGCACCCCAAAGTGGAATCTGACACCGCGATATACATGCAGCACATACTTGGTTGCGCGAATACTAAACGCACCATATTAGACACTAGTGGTGCTGGCTAAAAATCACGGCTGACCCTAAAATCAACCTGTTGGAAATATGTTTTCGCTTTATCTATTTTACCTGCTGGCAATCAATTTCTTTGGTCCAACGACTTCTGTCCATTCTGCTGCCGCTGACAGCGATGCAAGTCCTGTTGGAGCGATAATTGTCATTGGTGGCGAGACTGAAAATGGTGCAACCAATACCGCCGAAGCTTACGACATCGCGTCTGGTCTCTGGACGAATCTCACCGATTTTCCATTGGCAGTTCGCGGCGTCCGCGCCGTGACCCTAGCAGGCGTGATCTACGCTGTCGGCGGCGAACTTGCTCTTTACAGGTCCACTACAAAAACGTTCATTTACCGACCGGTCGACGACAAGTGGACCCAAATGCGCGCAGAGCTCAAAACGAGCAGAGCTTACCACGGTCTTGCAGTGATCGACGGAAAGATTTACGCCATTGGCGGAACTGAATAGTGAGCGTCCAGACACCTTAATTTCTAGCCTAAACCGCGATAAAGAAATATGTTCAAAAATTACATACAATTGGAAGTTTAAAGAAGTCTACTCGGCAGGGTTCACTCATGGAACAGGCCTATTTTACCGAAAGCCTTTTAAATTTTTGCGCGATTTTGAATAAATTAAAAAAAAGAAAACATAGTATATAAACTTGTGAAAATATGTGAAACGCTAGAGAACATACTTTACTTAGCACGCAGTCCGGCTACCGCGTTCTTCACAACGCCGAAGTGCTCGACCCGTCGTCGGACGGCGCATCGTGGTCAACCATTGCGAACATGACGACAGCAAGCCGAACATCGCTACACCTTGGCGTTCTTCACGGTTTCGTATACGCCGTGGGCGGTGGCTACCCACGTTTTTCCTCTTCGGTAGAACGGTACGACCCAGCAAAGAACGAGTGGTCGCCGGTGGCGCCAATGAACACCGCACGTGCAGGACACTCCGTCGTTGCCGTTGAGGGAAAGCTATTCGCAATTGGTGGGTGGAATGAATCGTTTACGAACATAAAATCGGTCGAATTTTACGATCCAAAATCGAACACGTGGACGTACACAGAGGACATGCCCGCGGCACGTTATCACGCCGGAGCCGTGGCTCAAAATGGCCTCATCTACGTCGTTGGTGGGCAAAGCTCGAACACAGAACCTGGTGGTAAACGCATAAAATGGAGCGATTCGATCGATGTGTTTGACACTAGGGCGATGAAGTGGCGGCGAAGCACACGGTCTCCGATGCGTACGCCTCGAGCGAGTCACGCCACCGTGCTGTTACCGTACTCGACGAGCTCGTCGACGAGATTTTGTCGTATTCAAATTTTGACATTTTTAATTATTTTTGCAGGCGCATTATTTTCCTAATTCATTCATTGATGACTGCTGACTGTCAAAATGAAACTGTTTTGAAATTGACTAAAATCGACACCCGTTTGCTGCAAGTCTCCGGATCTGCTGAAATGCCTTGAATCAAATTCACGGATCGAACAGATTTTACTCTGAGTGCGATCCAGCAATGTAGCAGACTCATTCAGGGCCGACAAAGTAAATACCGTAGATAAGCGATTACCGTACTTTTCCATATTAAGCCCCCCCCCCCCCAAATAGAGCCCCTGGGGGCTCTATTTGGCGGGGGGCTTTCTTTGGATAAACGACTCTTCACGCACTGATCTAATGTCGATTCACTGCAGCAATTCTTACTGGATTCGACACGACCTGCTTCTCGCTTGCCACAGTGGTTGCACAAGTAAAAAATCACTTCATTTGATGATGTTCACTATAGTTTGGAAAAGCTCTGATGTGAGGGGGCTCCAAATAAAGGGGGGCTGTAAACGGAGGGGGGCTATATTAAAAAAAAATTTTGCTAAAAAAGGGCATTTTCAAATAAAGCTCCCGAGGGTTTTACATGGAAAAGTACGGTAGTTCCCTCTACTCGAATAATTTTCCCTTTTTCGGCTACTAGTATTAAATAATTCTCCGCTTCTAATAATTCCCCTCTTCGAATAATTCCCCACCCCCACGAAAAAATGCAAAACTGGGACTTTGACGAAATGCGCTGGCAATCCAGCGTGGTTTCGTTTTTGTCGTTGCTTTAGTAGGTATAGCAAGCAACTACTAGAGAATCAGCAGAGCCTGTAAACGTATGACATCTCATACTGACGATAAAGTGGGGAAGCTGTGAAAAAGTGACCGTAGCCATAGTTGCCACTTTTCTTCTTCTGGAATTCAGATCTCCGAGATTTTGCTTTTTGCTGAATTTCTATTGTTTTTATTTCCGATTCTGAAAATGAGCGCCACAAGGCGTTCGGAATCGGACTGAGTCAAAGGTCGCAAATAAAAAACTGAAACCATTCCGACCTGCACAACTGGCAGTTTAGACATGAGATTGATGTACCACTTGATACAAAATTTGAAGAAACTTTCTGCAATTCGACAATTTCTCACAAACTTCTGTCTCCTCTTACATTTGTTAGATTGTAGCAAAGGTGAAAAGCAAAACTTTTCGGAATCGAATCGAACACCGCCTCGAATTCTAAAAATTGATTCAAATTGAGCTTGATCAATTTGAACGTAAAAAGCGCAGAATGATCGACTGACGTGCACCGTTGCATTGCAATTGAACTGCAAAAACAAGCATTTGACAGTGCAAAACAGGAAAATACCTACGGTAACCTGAGGCAAAAATATCGCCACGCCAGTGTGTGACATAACAATCGAGATCGGTAATCGGTCAGCAGAAATGCAGTTTGAAGATAGAAAGTTTGAATTGGAACAAATCGAGCTATTTCAGAAGAATGATATCAATCGAAGGAAACTGAATTGAAATGCAATTCGATTTTTGCGTCTTCTGAAGCACGCAGTGCAAAAGTAAAAACAGCTATTGGATCGCATGTGAGTGAGTCAGTCTGTCCGGACGATAACTTTAGTTTTACTCAAGCGATTTTCAAAATTTCCAAACTAAAATGAATCTCCGTAATCCGAGAAGGGTCTTTTTGCCACTCTTAGCTCTGTCCGATGCTTGTAGCGGTCTGTGTAGAAGGGGAGTGGACCTTTAGACGTCATTTTTTTCGATCGGCATTCCTCATCGGCCGCTAACAATTGTTTTTAGTTTTAAGCAACGGTGTGAGCTGTTTTATACGTCATTCGAAAGCTGAGAACAAGGGCAACAACTTTTGTGCACGTCGAACACAAGCCGGCGAGGATGACCAGTCGAAAACAACTTTGAACATCACGGTATAGTGTTCAAAATCGAAAAGGCCTGCACGCAAAGCTAAGCGTAAAGCTGTGGCCACGAATGCTCCATTCTCATTTGCTATAAACAGACAACCATCTACGATGCCGTAGCCAGAAGATGCATTTTTCGGCTTTGCCGAATCACTTGTTACTGAAACTTTTGCATTGGCAAAACAGATTCCAAATGCTTTGGGGCTGTAGCAATGCCAATTTCGAAGTCGATCTGATAATTCACACTAAAGATAATGACCAAAGCGACCAAACGTGGCTACACATTCCTCTCGTTTCAAAACCGAGTACATTTTGACGCTGCGCTGAAATCTTTGGTTCGCTCTGCGCTGCAAAACATGGCACCAGTACTAAAGGCACCAGTACTGCAACACACTAATCAAGATTGTTATTCGTTTGCAAAATGCAAATGTGGGGTACGAAGTTCTGAGCCCACGAAACAGAGATCGTGACGACGCCCAAGATCGTCATCGCGGCGGAAATCACTAATTTGCATGACTTCCAGCGCAGTGCCATGCAGTATTTGTCAAATCATTGCGGAAAATGTTTAAAATTTTCAAAAAAATTTAAAGTTTCCTGAAAAATTTTGAAATGTTTTTCTAAAATTTCCCTTGGAAAAAACACTCGAATAATTTTCCCACTCGATTAATTTCCTCCTCGAAATTCCTGGGGAATTCTTCAATCATTTACGGTACTATAGATTCTAATACAGGTTCACTTGCTCGAAGACTGTTTTGCATGAGTGCAAAACAAACTCTCGGAAACGGGGCCAAATGTACGATGGCAGACATAGTATACGTACATAATCGTCGTTTGAGCATACAACGCTGGCCGTGAACCGAGCGGGAGTTAAAAATGAGCGTGCGGACCAGCACGATCTCTAAGGTGCTAGTTCAGACGGCCTCTAAGCTGCTGCCTGGAACGATTTATAGGCTGGTGGCTGCTGGCAGGACCGGGGTCAAATTTTTTGGCCTATGACGACGATCTCCGTTTGCCACCATGTTCACTTCACTCCTGCTGCTACCATTGAGAGTTCCAGGTAACATCCATGTGCGAATGTAAGCGAAGCTTCGCCAAGTGTCCCAGGCTTTTGCAGTGTGTTTTAAATGTACCAGATTGTTTTCGCACAATCTTTTTAGTTTGTTAGAGGCGTTGTGGGCTGTTTCAATGTGTTCGACGGTGTTCCAAAGCGCTGTTGGGTGTTACAGGACAGTTGCTGAAACCTGTTTGACAGGTAGCTTTTTTGTTTAACCGTCTGGTCCCAGAATGCCTTCAGCGTTGCAGGTTTATTTGCTTGCCAAAACATCGATAAACACTTTGCGTAAATCGCCGGCTAAACAACAGATCAATTTCCTCCACAATTTTGCATTGAAATTAACTTTATCGTCGTTGGAAAACTGATGCTGAAAATGCGCGCAGAACGACAATTTATCAAACTTTTAGGGGTTATCCATTATTTATGTAAACGGCTACGAAAGAGGGGAGGGGGGCAAACATGACATCATGTATAAAAGATTGTTTATCCCTAACACATAAATTTGTTTACATGGGGGAGAGGGAGATAAAAAATTCGAATTTTTCGTTTACGTAAATTATGGACGACCTCTTAGCAA
Source organism: Prismatolaimus dolichurus (assembly GCA_034691745.1). Lineage (NCBI taxonomy): Eukaryota > Metazoa > Nematoda > Enoplea > Triplonchida > Prismatolaimidae > Prismatolaimus > Prismatolaimus dolichurus. The sequence continues at coordinate 4,303 of JAQGBB010002120.1, read as the reverse complement.
GGGGCAGAAAATGATGACTTTCATTTTCGACAAGGCTTGAGACCCGCTTCAATTATTCCCTCATCCTCGATTATTCCACCACCCTCTAACAATGGTGACTCGATTGACTTGCCCCCATGGGGCAATGAACGAGGATTTACGGTATCGTTAAAAGTAGTCAGCATTACTTGGCGCTAAGTAAGTTGTCACCTGCTGGTACAGAGACGACATAAAAAATCTCGAACTAGAACCAAGCCACTTAATCGTCAGCTGACTAGCTGTAACCTCAGACAAGTCGGAAAATCAATCCAGATATTTGTGCGCTTTTTATGTTGATCGCAAATGCGTTGGCGAGAGTGTCTGTGCCTGGTTTCTGAAAGACGTACTCGTGGCGTTATTGTCTTACAGTGTTGACTCGTAACAACAGCGTCTCATAGTTGCGCAGAAACGTTTTAGCCGCCACTTCACGAACACTATCTGCGAGAGCCAGTGGAGTTAAATTTGCAACTGCAGACGTTTTTTGCTGGCATCCTTTGCCACCTAGAAAGGAGAGTCAAAATCCGAATTTCTCGGGAATTCGCATTCAAATGCACACTTCCTCCGCAAAACACTATGCGCTTCTGGCATGTCTGGCCATTGTTGTTGAGTCAGGTAAAAAGTGGTCCCGTCTTTTCGTGAAGTCATGTCGACCAGGCAAACATATTTCAGCCCCGTCAGCGGAGAACAACATTTGTACCAGCGCCGGCTGCGTGCGAGCTGGTAAAGAATTTAGTGCACAGACCCGCCGACAAACGCGGACAGTTTTCGCTTTGCAGCTAATAGCTTGCTAATGTCAATGGACTTGACCGTTGATCCATGCGATAACTTCTACCAGTACGCATGTGGCAGGTTTGTGCAGGAAACCTCGATACCAGACGACAAGTCATCAATCGGCACGTTTGCCATGGCAGAAGAAAGACTGATCGACGATATGCGAGGTCTGTCACAACGTATGAGTCAAATTAACTGCAAATGTACTTGGTTTGATTTCTTCTTGCAGTCTTGCTCCAAAGTGAGGCAAAGCTAAAAATAGATTCCAAGGCAGTCAACTTGACGCGAAAGCTCTATCAGCAGTGCTTTAACAGTTGTAAGAACGGAACACGCTGTGTGTAAAACGTGATGGTGCAGTTCTCGTTTAAAAGATAACTGAACGTTTTATTCTGCAGCTCGCTTAACTGAAATCGGTTCAGCTCCACTCATAAAGCTGTTGGACTCGTTCGGCAGCTGGCCTTTACCACCAAGTTTCAGTCTCGCAAAGTTCTTGGCTTCGTTTTACACAGACGCCTTCTCCGTTGATCCGTTTTGGAGCGTGGGTATCAGGGTCGACTCCACAAATATCACACGTTACTTGCTAAACGTAATTTTTATACTGTAGCTAAATGATTCAGGCTCAATAAGAATTATTCTATGAGTGGGAGTTCCTACAGTAAAAAGATTGCGCTGACTGATTCGAAGACACATGAGCCTTTCTGAAGTGTTGTAGTTCTGCGGGATCTCCCGATTTTTCTCGATTATTTGGTACACAACTTGTCACTGTAAAGTTCTTGTTGCGCCCGCTGACTGCAAAAAATCAGTTTCCAAACTCCACCCCTGTGCATTTCCCTAGAAAGTAGGCCCTAATTTATCTTTCCGTCTCAGTGTGACTAGAAAATGTGGGTACCATTCCGAAAATATCACTAGGCAAAACGATTTGCCTTTGCTTTAAAAAATATTTTCCATATTTGTTCTCTAAGAATATCCGTTTGCACTGTATTTTGCACACATATTGTGCAAAAAAAATTAGCTCGATGTACATGCTGTGCTTCGGGAGCATTTTCTTGCGGTTAAGTGATTCGCACAATGATAAGTTTTGAAGTCTACTTTCTAGATTGGCGAAGTTTCGCTCCCATTCGCACGTGAGTACTACCTCAACACAAGCCATTATCGGTTGTACTTCGACGCTTACGAGAAATACTTCCGTACTGTTGTCGACACGATTTCAAAGGATGCTGGTGCGCTAGTCGAGGGTGCTGTAGTGAATGCTACTTGGAAGAGTATCATCAACCTCGAAACACAGCTCGCAATGGTACAGCAAGTAGCGCGCTTTCTATCACTTTTGCAGCAGGAAATCTCCACAGAAAGGGACCATCCATTATTTACGTAAAGCGAAAATTCGAAATTTTTGACCACCTCTCCCCCTTGTCATTCATTTTATGTGTGAAGGATAGGCTATCTTTTACACGTGTCGTAAAGTTTGGGCCAACCACCCCTCCACCCCTACTGCTTTACGTAAATAATGGATGGTCCCTTACAATGTGTTCACGAAATCTTCTTTGAGTAAAGCTGATTTTTTTCGACACTAAAGGCTGATCTGGTCTGCGACGTTCATCGCCTGCTTCGTCGGCTTCTGCATCAACACGACGCAACGGGTGCAGTTTTTCCTCTCAGATCCTATCAACGTCAACATCGAGATCAATTACAAAGATGAAATGATTTTTCCAGCGGTTACAATTTGTAATCACAACATGTTTCGGTGAGCTACGTTTGTGAATAGCAAATTCGATGACGCAAAATTTGAGGTTCTAGCATAACAAAAGCCTCCGAATTTCACATCTACAAGTCCGTTCAAGATGTGCTAAATTTAACGAAGGAAGCAAATAATTCGTCGCGACTGCTGAAAAACTCATCGGTCTCCTACTATGATGAGCTTGCCCATACGAGAAACGACATGATTTTCAAGTAACTAGACGAACAGCTCTTGAGTGATAGCTTCGAGATGCAGCTGCAAGAATTTTCAGCTGCCATTTTGGTGGCCAACTCTGCAACGAGAGCGACTTCGACGTGACCCGAACAGATTTTGGCATCTGCTACACGTTCAACGCGCATAATGCGGCTAGCGTGAAGCATTCGGGCATGTCATGTTCGCAACTCAGCGAGGACAAGCTAGTAGTAATTAAGTTTTGTTATTTAGGGTCAACCTATGGTCTTATAGTGACCATAAATGTCGAACAGTACGAGTATATGGGTGGACCTGCAGCGACCGCTGGTGTGAAAGTACTCCTTCACGAGCGGAATGAAGTGCCACGCGTGGGCGACCTGGGTTTCAATGTGCCACCTGGATTTCAAGCGCTCGTCGGTGTACAGTATCGAAAAGTACGTATAAAAATGTGATTCGAAAGGTAAGTTGCATTTTTCCAACCGATAAGCCCATCTTGTAGGTTGAAAATATTCCGAGCCCAAAATCGCATTGTCATAAAAATGGCGACCAAAAGCTAAGCTTATTCGGCGTGTACGACTACACGGACATCGGCTGCCGTGCTGAACGTGAGGCCGAGTTTCTCATGAAGCAGTGTCTCTGTCAACCGATCGATGTTCCATCGAGTGTGGATGGGTTGCGTAAATGTAGTCCATATGATCACCGCTTTTGCTTGCAACCAGCGAAAGGTAGCTACTAAGTCGGAAAAAAGCAGTTAGAATCATTTTGAACATCTTTTCAGAACACTTTCGCTCGTTCATCGCAAACGAAAGTTACTCGAAATGCGTTCCAACTTGCACCAGCACCTCCTATATCCCGTCGATATCGTACGCGTCGATCGCGCAAACGAACGCCGAGAAGATTCTGATTCGTGAGCAGAAAAAGCTCCACCTCATCAAGGAGCGACTCCTGATCGCACGCGAGAATCAGTCCCGCCTCGACACGCAGTTCGTCTACCGCGACCGCCAGTTAATCAAGCACTTCTTCGATCAGAAAAATCTGATGATTGAGCAGGAGTTCTACCCTGACGACATGCTTCTTGGGAACATGTCCGAGCATCTGCAGCCCGACTGTGTGACCAACTTAACAGTCCAGGTGCGCGAACGTCAGCGGCTCAGTTTCGCGGCACTACGCGACATCAAGGCAGTTCTTCCCGAGTTCAGCAGCTACGACACAGGTCTCCTTCTAACGAGCTACGTTCAATTCCTCTGGGACGTCTCGTTGCGCCTTCGGCATCTTGAGAAACACGAAATTAGAGACCTTATCGAAGATATAAAGTCGAAAAGCCTCTCGAACGAGGCGTTCGTGCGCGAGAGTCGTTTTGTACGACGCGAGCTTTCTGAAGTGAAGGAGACGGTCACGTCGTTACAACAGGACATTGCTAAGTGCACAGAGGCACTCGGCAAAAAGCTAGACCAGCATCGCTTTCTTCTCGCAAATCGACAAATCGATTCATTCTTCGGAAGTCTGAAGAACTTCTCCGATGCGCAGATACTGTGCCTAGGCGAGCTTGAAGCGACGATGGAGCGCTCGTTTGAACGGATCGTCGAA
>JAQGBB010002119.1:0-11574 GCA_034691745.1 Prismatolaimus dolichurus | reverse complement strand
CTCCCCCTCGTAAACAAATTTATGTGTTGAGTATATACTATCTTTTACACATGTCGTAAACATTGGCGCGACCCCCCCCCCTCCCCCCCCGTACCCGTTTACGTAAATTGTGTATTACCCCTTGTCGCTGAAACAAAGAAAAACCTCGCGTGATTGGCCTATTCGCCTTATTAAACGTGCAGCTGTTTTTGATCGACGCAAAAGTCGACGCTATATTTTGCTTAAACCAGCGCGACGCTCATTCCTCAGTTCGTCTAATTGAGGCTTTGACGAAGGAGCAGTGAGTCTATAGTGGCAAGTGAGTCTTAGACCCAGAGCCAGTCGAACACGAAATTGATCGCTGAAGTGAACAACTTGTCATGTCGAACAACTCCAGCTCGAGCATCGGTAGGTTATAGTCTATTTTCATCGATTGAAATATAATTCGTCTCATGAACCCACACATTCTGTAGATCTCTGTTTTTTTTTTAGTTTTTGACCCAATTATCTCGATCGCAATCGCTTTTCCCGCCACCATCGGCGTCGTCCTCTGTCTCGTAGTCATCGCGCTCTTCTTGAAACGCAAGCTCCTCAAAGCCGTCTTCAACAACATCACTTTTTCGATGGCCATCTCCGATCTCGGCGTTCTTACGATTTTCCTTTTCTGGGCAACACCGTTAGCAGCGAATCCAACCTCAACGGTCACCTACAGCGTACCGTCAAAGACGATCCCAGGCTTTTTAATTCTCCTCTTTTTCCATGCCGACGCACTCGCGACCGACGTTATGGCCGTCGACCGACTCTTCGCCGTCGTCGCCCCGTTTCGCTATCAGTACACGTCGACGGTTCGACGCACGCGGAAACAGATTTGGGCTATATGGTGTCTCGCTACTGTCGTCGTCGCTCCGACTTTGGCACTCGAGTGTAGCTACTATTTTCGTCCCGACACCTTAATGTTCACACATGAGGTTGGAACTTTTTCGACTATCTACGTATCATTGGATAGTTTCTTCGACACTTTCTGCATGGTATCGGCGGTGGTCGTGAACGTCGTTACATTCTTTCTTCTTCGGTGACGCCGGAAGATAGCGACGGCCATTTTATCGCTTCCGACCGCGGAGCAGCTGGAGCGGGAAGCTCGAGAACGGCGGTTCTTCTTTCAGTCCTGTATGCTAGGCATCGTGTTGAATCTCATATTCGGCGTGTTCGTCGCTGTTGTGTTTTTCTCGACCAACGGCTGGGTGAACTTCATTTTTCAGACGATCGCGTGGGAAGTTGGCCATTGTCTCAATATTGGTGTCATATTATACTTAAACCTACGTCAGGGATAGTCAAGCTTTTCTGCCTTGGGCATTAAACGACGTGTTGACGTTAGTTGACGTGTTTGCAATGGGCTAGTATGTTTTAACACTAAAAAGACGGCATATTAATTTAGGCGTGTTTACAAAATAGGAAATCTCCTCAAAACGTATTGGTCGTTGGTATATTTTGCTGTTTCGCACAGTAAAGCAGTGAAACTGCTCCGGAACTGACGTCGCTCCGAAGTTTACGGGTTTTGGCCGAAGCAGATTGGAGCGGAGCGATTTTATTTTGACCCCGAGCGATTTCGCACTTTGTAATTAAACAAATTTTGCCAAATTTGAAGAACTCAGCAATACGGGAGTAGTGAAATTGCTACGGGCTATTTTGAAATCGCTCCACTTCTGCTCCGTTCCGACCAGCCAAATTTTTTTTCGCTCTGCTCCGGACAGTCCGGAGCGATTTTCGCTTCGGCTCCGCTCCGGCCAAAAGTCAAAACTCCGGAGTCGCTCCCGCTCCGGAGCGCTCCAGATAGAGTCCGGGTTCGGTTTCAAGTGCCGATCCAAACTCAGGTTTGGCTATGGGCTCGCGTTCGGACTGGTGTTCAGATGAAATCTCAGCTATCGGTTTCGGGTTCGGCTTTTGATTCAGGTAAAAAAATTCTGCCGCGACAGAAGCAAGAAAAATTTTCATACGTTTTGCTCAAAACACGTGAAAAATATACCGTGAGCGATGTGAGCGGCGAAATTTTTTACAACGTTTCATTCTCAAAAATATCTGTGAGAATTTTGAAGTTTGGCACCACGGCCAAAATTTAGGGTTCGGTTTCGTATTAAAACTGAGAGTTCGGCTCGAATCTCGCTTCTAGCTTCGGACCAGAACTTCAGAGCTGTGCTAAAAGCTGCTGGCTTGCACCTAACAAATGTGTTTTTGGAAAACATCTGCAGCAACAACACTTTTTTCTTGAATTTTTCCTCCAGAGCATGCTTCGAGGTGCTGGCTAGATTTTCAAATTTGGTGAAATTTCAATACGAAAAAATATGCAAGACGCTCTGAGCCTAAATAAAATCGCTCCGCTCCTGCTCCGGCTACCCCGGAGCGAAAATCGCTCTGACTCCGCTCCCGCTCCGGAGCGCTTCGGAACAATTTAACTACACCGGAGAAAGTGTTTCTGAGAGGAAATTTGAGGAAAAATCTCGCTGCTACAACCAGATTTCAAAATGCATTTCAAGGAAAAAATCGATGTGCAAAACACTCTTCGCGTTACGGCCGGCAGCGCTCCGGAGTTTTGACTTTTTGAACGGAGTGGAGCGATTTTCGCTCCGGAATGGCCCGGAGCGGAGTGGAGCGAAGCGACAATTTTTTCAGCGTTCGGAGTGGAGTGGAATGGAGCGATATCAAAATAGGGCAGGACCATTTCATTTAAATACCGTAAAATCAAGGATAAATTTAAGATATTCCTACCCCTGGCCGGTTTTCAGACACGCGCGACACATGTTGCGCACCTTGTAATATGCGCTTCCAAGCCTTTGCTGTAAGAAACAGTGTAAAACCGGCCAGATGTAACAGTACCATAAATCCCCAACTTTACGGTAGCTGCTTTTCCAGTACGACGCTGAAATTCAGTAGACCCTTCTGGGCTTTTTCTGTTCGATTCACCTCTTCGATCAATATCGATTCGCTTTTTAGAACTTGAGTGAGGCTTGGATTCGATTTATTTAGCTTCTGAACATTTTTGGTTTCGACCGTCTGAAATCGTGTTTTAAATGAAAATGTTTTTGATTTTTCATTTCATTTTTCATTCCGCGGTACCCGACCCTTTCATTTTCATTATCGTTTCGACTTACCGGGACTTTTCAGATGAACAAAACCTCGCTCGATTCTGGCGAAATCAAGAGCTAGGCAGCTATTTAATAAATTGCAGCCTTTTCTCACGTGTTAGCGCGAAAACTTTAGAAAGTATTTGGAAAGAAAACTAAAGAAAAACCTGTCGGAAGTCAGTCCCGAAAACTTCTCATTTTCACTGTCATTTTAATTTCCCCAGATTTTCATTTTTATTTTGAAAAAGCTCGAATGAAAAGTAGTTTTCATTTTTATTCAAAAAACTAATTTGCAACTGCCGCCGACGGACCTTACAAATTGCGAAGCAATGCAGACTTGGCCAATTATTGTAATTGCCCGCTATGAGCTCAATTATTGCGACCTTGCTCAGACACACACAAGATTGAAGACACTCAAGTGGGCTACATTCGATTCAGTGCACGAGTATACATATGAAATCACAAGTGGATCGGCAAAGTCGAAAAGCATCCTACCTTTAGAAGCAAAAAATGTTCAGGGAAATTTTACGGTATGTCAAAATTCGGAACACGCTGAAACAGGAAAGCCGATTTCTACCTCGAGGAACACTACTATCTATCTGATACATAGTTTCAAAGGTTCTATTTCGACAAAGACTCTTGCTACCGGGCGCAAGAAACCTAGGTACACGTAAAGGAATAAACTTGCCTGTACGGGAATAAGGGGTTGCAGGGGATAGTTTCTGTCCGACCAATTACCGTGCAGCCGTTTGCTTGTGCCCTGCACGCTTCAGGTAAAATGCAGCAAGTAAATCAGCAAAACCAAAAATGCATCCTGCCCTTGAAGAACAAGTCGGATGTACCGATCCTCGAGGCCCACTGTCGATGAGTGAACTAGTGGGGCTTAGATTTACTTGCGACAACCGATGCGAGTTCGTTGGATACTACGTATCTGTAGAGCACACACAGAGTTTCAGTCAAATCCGTCGACGGAATCGAAAGTTATGCAAGATGCAATTTAAAACATTGTTGTCATCAGTGGTCGTGTCATAAGTGGTTTTAGGAGCCCATGTAAGAACTCTTCCGAGCCTTTGCCCAAGGTACTTACACTAAAAATTTGAACCCGCTAGCTTGCTTCTTGCGAGCGCAAACCGAGTCACAAACAGACAGACGGGCTCCATTGCATAAGGCATACTGACTTTGTCTGTGGGCCTAAAAACGAGGTCAGAAGTGTTTTGTCCCGAAGGTTTCGCCTCCCTGAACTCCGTAAATTGGCAAGTTTTCACCTACCATTGGCAAGTTGCTCACACCGTCCTCTAACTTTGTTGTCTTGGGGGATAGAGGAAATAATGGGATACGGTGCGGGATAGAGGATAATCTCAGTTTGACCGTATAGCTATCCTTCTGTGCCGCGCCGTGCCTCAAGCCAGAATGCAAAAATAGTGCAATGTCTACAAAATAGCAAAACACGGAGATCGCACGGGAATAAATGTTTTCGCGCAAACTGAAGGCTTGCAAGTTAACTGCGCAGATATTTTTGTGTAAAATTCGGCAGCCATAGCGATTTTCTCATATTTTTATCGCAGTATATTTTTCGCTACATCTCATGTATACTTTTAAGCGCTAAAGACTAAAAGCTAGCAGAGAAGTGTGGGGAACATGAACGCTTCCAACACGAGCATTGGTATGCTGTGATTCTGCACGTACCTATTTTCACTAAAAATGGGATCTATCCCTCTTGTGTCAACTTTCTTCTTTCTAGTCTTTGATCCAATTCTAACATCGATTGCTATAGCATTTCCTGCCACTCTCGGCGTCGTTCTCTGCATCGCAGTCATCGCCCTCTTCATCAAGCGTAACCTCCTCAAATCCGAATTCAATAACATCACTTTCTCGATGGCCATCTCGGATCTCGGCGTTCTCTCGATTTTTCTCTTTTGGGCCGCTCCTTTTGCCGCCAATCCCACCTCAAGCTTCGCCTACAGTATGCCATCAAAGACGTTCCCGGGCACCTTAATTCTCTTCTTTTTCCATGCCGACGTCCTCGCCACGAATCTTATGGCCGCCGACAGACTCTTCGCCGTTGTCGCTCCGTTTCGCTATCAGTACACGTCGACGGTTCGACGAATGCGGAAGCTGATTTTAGCGATATGGTGCCTGGCGGCTCTCGTCGTTGCGCCGAATCTGATGCCCGATGGTAACTTCTACTTTCATCTCGATAGCCTACTTTGGTCACATGACGTGGGAAGTGGGTACATCTATGGCGAAATCGATATTTCCTTCGAAACCCTCAGCATGACGGCGGCGGTCGTTGTGAACGTCGTTACGTTCTTTCTTCTCCGACGACGCCGGAAAATCGCGACGGCCGTTCTATCGCTACCCACCGCTGAACAGTCTGAACGACAAGCTCGAGAACGGCGGTTCTTCTTCCAGTCCTGTATGCTTGGCGTCGTGTTCAACTTGGCATTTGTCGTGTTCTTTGCTATCTCGTTTTTCTCGACGAACGGTTGGGTGCAGTTTATCTTTCAGACGATTTTGTGGGAGTTTGGACATTGTCTGAATATTGGGGTCGTATTGTTTCTAAACTTGCGTCAGGGCTAGTCAAACGTTTGGCCTTTAGGCGACCAAACGTTATTCCGGGCGATCTCTCTCAGGGATAAAGTTAAAAAACTGATAACGTTTTTTAAGTAAAAATTGCAATAATTTTGTTTCTCAATTTTAGCGCTGGACAACATCAGAGAAAAATTTTGGACTTCTCACAAATTCTTCTACGCTTTGTGAAAGTACTGAAAGCAAGCGAGAGAGCAAAATTGTTGTATTTTGGGTTGGGAGTACGGAGCTTTTGGGGCCAAATTCAAAGCTTTTCATGGACAAGTTTGGCAAAAGGCGTCGAATATGACTAGCCCTAACTTACGCACTAGACGTTAGTCAAGGCGCTTGTTATGCTGGTGTGTTAACGCTGAAAAGACGGCGGATTACTATTGTTATTGCCATTCACGGACAGGTTCTAAATTGCGGTATAGAGCGCAGAGTAACGGTCAGACTTAGTCAAGTAATTGTCCGCCATGGGTCCAATTATTGCGACATAGTAACAAGAGAAGACAACTCGAACATGCTGCATTCGATTCTGCGACCGGGAATCCGCAAGGAATCGAACAAGTAAATCGACCATGCCGAAAAAATGCATCTTCTGGATAGAACGATAACGCCGGTCGCTCACTGCAAATTGCAGCTAAACAGCGAGCTTGCAACTAAACAACATTCCGGGCAACGGGGGCGCACAACGAGAGCGTTATTCGGTCCGAAAGTCCACCCCCTGCTGCACAACCCGCTAGGAGAATCGGACAGACCTTTCAAAAGGCAAGTCTGAAGATTGAGGAGAATCTAAAAAAGAATTTTGAGATTCGACTGAGAAAAGCTCAAGTTAGGGCTGTGAGGCACCGACTCACTCACTTACGGACACGCGACCAGGTAGCTAGCTTTTCTTACGCGCTGCGAGCTCTAGAGGATGCAAAAATAGCACGTCTGTGAAAGAACAAAACATGCTGCGGATGGCACGTGCATGTCTTGGAGAAATCCTGCAGGATTTCAAACCCTGGTCGGTGTTTGCGATTGCTATTGAATTTCGCGTAAATTTACGCTTGCAAGCGATCTTTGGATTTTTCTCTTTTGGCCTTTTTTCGCTGTCTCGCTACTTCTGTTTTTAGGTCTAAAGTGCTTGAAAGCTAGAGTTGAAAAACAGAAAATTAGCTAATCGTCGACAGTTTGTGGGGAGTCGGAGAAGCATGAACAGCTCCAACTCGAGCATCGGTAAGCTATTTTGTATCTGAAGAGAAAATCGTCGATTGTTTTTAGAGAAAGCCTGAGCCCATCCGATTCGGTTCAGCGTCAATGCATAAGGCAACTTTATTCTTTTAGCCTTCGACCCGACTCTAACTTCCATCGCAATCGCGATTCCCGCCAGTCTCGGCATCGTCCTCTGCATCGCCGTCATCGCCCTCTTCCTCAAGCGTAACCTCCTCAAGACCGAATTCAATAACATCGCATTCTCGATGGCTATCTCCGACCTCGGCGTTCTCGCGGTTTTCCTCTTCTGGGCGACCCCGTTAGCAGCGAATCCGACCTCAACCTTTGGCTACAGCATGCCGTCACAAACGTTTCCAGGCACCCTAATTCTCCTCTTCTTCCACGCTGATGTTCTCGCGACCGACGTCATGGCCGTTGACCGACTCTTCGCCGTCGCTGCCCCGTTTCGCTATCAGTACACGTCGACGGTTGGACGCATGCGGAAACAGATTTTGGCCATATGGTTTCTTGCGGCTCTCGTCGTTGCACCGAATCTGGCACCCCAGTGTAACTACACCTTTTACCAGGACACCTTACTCTGGTCACATGGCCCGGGAAGCTTCTCCACTATGTATGGTCTAATCGATATTTTCTTCGAAACTCTGTGCATGGTGTCGGCGGTGGTCGTGAACGTCGTTACGTTTTTTCTCCTTCGTCGACGCCGAAAAATCGCGACGGCCGTTCTATCGCTTCCGACCACGGAGCAGCTTGAACGGCAAGCTCGAGAACGGCGGTTCTTCTTTCAGTCCTGTATGCTTGGCGTCGTGTTCAACTTAATACTGGTCGTGTTCTTTGCCATCCCGCTTTTCTCGAACAACGGCTGGGTGCAGTTCATCTTTCAGACGATCTCGTGGGAAGTTGGACACTGTCTGAATATTGGAGCTGTATTGCTCCTTAATTTGCGCAGACGATAAATCTCTTTGTTGTTTTGCTGGTCTTGAAAAACCGATAAAATTTTCGCGTGAAAAGAAATTCTAGAAAAATTTTACGACGCAAAACTTTTGTCAAATATTATTTTAGCTTAAAGATACGTAGCAAACTAGAAAATGAGTTTCAAACACGTTTTTTTGTCGACGAAGTGACTCTTGATATTGTGCCAGATTCTCGGGTCCAAAAATGCCAATCACGAGAATTCAACGATGTACGATGCAGAAACAATACGCACACTTTAGAGCCCTTCCAACCGAGCACATGGTTTCTCTTCAGTTCTCTTCGGCGTCGTCGTTTCCACCTGGTACTTCTCTATTTGCGCCGACCGACCACTTTGAGGTTTCTCGATCGATTCGCTACTCGAAATGCGAAAAATCAACAAAAAACAGGCTGCGATGCGATCTTTCTCATGGACTCAGCCGTCAAATTCGTCGAGAGCCCTCGAGAGTGCCAACAAATTGGGGCAAAATTTCTCGAGATCCTTTCCTTTTTGGACGAGCACCTTTCTTTTCCTCAGTTTTTTCTTTGACATTTTCTCGTCGACGTTTCGTCAGAAAAAATGATGTTTCTGGCACTATTCTTCATCGGCGTCATTGTGCGACATACGAACGGTCTTACACAAGGTAGGCAAATTTTGAGACACGATACTATTGATTTTTTTCTTCAAATTTAAACTAATTCCAGGTTGCGAATACCCATCGGCTCCGTTGACGGATAGCAAGGGACGACTTGTTGAATGTGGTGCTGATAAGCCAAGATGTCCGAAAGACTCGGACTGCGTTTATCTCTGGCTCGGTGGCAACGTTTGCTGTGCGAAGGCGTCGTTGGACACTGTCCTCGGGCAGAGTAATCTGCCCTTCAAGCAGCCTGTGGTTCCGTTACTAAGTATAAATCGATCGCTGCTTCTCTGTAATATTTTTCCTGCCCAATAATGAACTTTATTGTGCTAATATTTTCCGAAAATCGATAACTAATGTGAAAAAGTAAACAAGGAAAAGGGAAAAATGCAAAGTTAATTATTTGTAAAAAATATTTTTTTAAGTATGTAAATAATCATAAATGATTTTAAATGTACAAATGACCTTAAAATAATTAAAAGTGATTTTTGAGAAAATTTTTTAATTTTTAAAATAAATAAATTTAAATAAATAAGTTCTAAATAATTTTAGTGGTGGACTCCGCAAGCCTCGGCGCTGCGGAAAGCCAGGATGCTGCCGTCCACCAGCGCGATGCGGAATCTCGAACGGCTCGTCGCGTCGCCGGAGTGCTGAGAGAATTTGTGGGCGCACCACCGTACGCCGCGGCGGCACCACCGTATGCAGCAGCGGCACCACCTAATGCAGCAGCGGCACCACCTTATGCAGCAGCGGCACCAACCTACCGCCCTCCGGGCAGCTATGGTGCAACAGACGCACCTTTCGTAAGGCAGTATTCACCTCAGGTTCCTCCAAGTACGCCAGCGTCCGGGTACGGACAGCAAGGAGGGGCGGAATTTGTCAAACAACCGGAAGGACCAAAGCAGAACGTTGCCGTATGGATTAACGGTCAGAGCGTTGAAAAGCAACAGCAACCGTCATACGCCCCGTCGGGGTACGTTTTTGCTGCATACTTCTTTTAAGTTCATTTTCTAAGAATTTATTATTTTTTCAATAGCAGTGTCAGAGAAACAGAATAAATTAAAATAAAACTATTCAAGTTGCAAATATAAATTCAGCATTCCATTACGTACGAAAATATTGAATTTTATTTCATTTAAATAAATAAAATGACCAATTTTATTTTTAAATGATTAAAATTTTTTATTGTACTTAAAATAAAATGCAATATCCCATAGGTCACTGCGGATCATGGATTTAAAAATGAAGTCATTTAAAGGCTGCAAAATATGTCACTTACTTTAGCGGGTAAGCTAAATTTGATAACGTGAAACTATTCATCTTCTGACTTGTATAGCTTCGACGTATACGGTCCAGCCTCGGCGACAAAACCAGCCGCTGCCGTTGTCCAACCCTACGCCGCCGACACGCCCGCCACCTACAGGGCACCTACTCAAACATCGGCCACCGCCTACGCGCCACCACAAACTCCGGCCACATATGCTCCCGTCCCCGTCGTCGCCGCAGCTCCGACGATAGCCCCTCAGTACGGAAATCCTGCCGTTCCGGTCGTTCAGCCCACGACTCAGACCGCGCCACCACAATACGCCGCCGCAAATCCAGCACTACCTGTCAATCAATTCACAACTCCGCCCCCAACCTCGTACGGCGGAGCCAATCCGGCGCTTCCGGTCGTCACCGCTGCACCGTCGTCCTACGGAGGAGCGAACCCGGCGGTTCCCGTCGTTCAGCCTACAACCGCAGCAGCGCCGCCATATGGTGCGGCAAATCCGGTCGGGCCCTTCGCCGCTCCGACTGCTTCACCGTACGGCGGGGCGAATCCGGCGCTTGCTGCGCGCAACGCCCCCGGCGGCGGGATTACGGTAGTAATCGAGATCGCACCTGGCGCCGATGGGCCGAGTATCCAGAAGACGAACATTATCACGGCTGGCGGTGCACCGGCGGGTGGAGCGACGCCGGCGGCGAATCTCGGAACGACGGCGTTCATCAGTGCGAGCGAAGTGCGAGAAGCACAAGCGAATACGCTCATACCTCCGCCAGTTGCTACGTACGGACCAAATCGACACTTGTAGTTTTTAAACTTTGTGGGACAATGCGAATATTAGTGTTCGTTTTCCCATGAACAAACTTTTCGTGCACACAAGAGCTTGTCAAAATCGACTTTTTGCACGTCTACGCGGTCATCATCGTCTTGTACATTATCGTTTGCTGCCAGGCATTTAGTGGTAAAGGCTAGATCCCCGCTGTCTTGGATTTTCTTCATAAACTGAAAGGTACTGCAAAAAGCAAGCCGAAATAACGGAATTTCAAAATCGTAAATTCGCCGTTTTTTTAACGCGGCCGACATCAGCCAGCCAAGTATTATCAGACGCTCATCACTCATACACATCACCATCAGCTGATGAGGGATGAGCGGTGAGTATGAGTGTCTTATCAAACATTCATCAAAGGTCGCTCATCATTCATCAACGGCCACTCATCATCGAAACATTGGGAGTTCGATCCTTCTACGGTGGCGAACTTTTTGCATTCTGCCTGGAGCGCGCAGCACGGAAGAAAAAGGATAGCTAACTGTTCGGACAAAAATCTCCCCCCCCCGCTCTCCTCCTACTCCCCCTCGAAAAATCGAAAGTTAGCGGACGTCCAGAGGATCATAGTGCACTATGTTTTAGACGGTTTGGTGGAACACCAGGCTGTTGCAGATGTTCCAGGCTACTCCAGAACATATCGAAAAATTGCCTATATGTATTGTTCTTTTAGGACGTGGAGAAGACGTTAGTACACGGTATCGCGTGTCGTGCGTTGTTTTTTGCTTCATGGCAGTATGCCTTTTTGGCTTTGCTGATTTACTTGTTTTGCATCTTTTTTTTAGAACGAGTTGCAAGTCGCAACATGTTCGGTGGGCTCCCTAATCCGGTTTTTTAGCAATAGTGAAGCGTTTTTGCAGTACTTCCAACTATAATGTAGTTTTATTTTACTTTATTGATGCTGGAGGTGCCATCCCCCGTGAATCGTTGCGTTAAAATGTCTTTGTCCACACCTGGCGGGCAATCGACTGTTTCTATTCGTGCGTGTAAAAACACGCGCTCTAGACAGCGGTGGTA
>JAQGBB010002118.1:0-11574 GCA_034691745.1 Prismatolaimus dolichurus | reverse complement strand
CCTGCGGTCAACATCAATCAATTCTAGCCGCCTATCAATGACGCTCAGATGCAGGCGCATATTTGCAACGTCGTTGACGAGAACTTTATTGATCTCAAGTTGACCGCTCAGTCTCGGTTCATCGCACGCCGTCGTTCCATCCTTAGACGTCTTCCCCGATTGAAGGTACTCGAATGGCAGTTTGACGAAGAACACGACGATGTGGATAAGAGCGAGAAAGCTTGCGCCTAGGTAGAGGCTAAGGCTCCCGCCCAGCGCGGTTACACATCCTTTGAAGTCCATCGTTACATACTCGTCGATCTTCTGGTACGCAAAGCTCGTCGAGGCTAGCTTGACCACGGTTGTCGCGTTGATCGCCACGAGCGATTCATCGTTTTCGACGATCTTGTAGTTGAAGTTCCACCCCTCGCAGTCACGATCGTAGCAGAGATGAGAGCAGTTCGCCTTATCGCTGAAGTCATAGAGAGCCAAAAGCGCCTGTTGACATTTTTCCGAGCTAATGGTTCCGGTCGCTGTGAACTCGCTGGTCGCACAACTTTTCGCTGGACTCGCATGAAAAGGCGCAAACTGCCAGACGAGTGCACCGAGTATTGGCATACAGTCGCAACCGTCGATTATCGATTGGGCGCGGCAGCAGCCGAGGCAGTAGAAGCGTATGCTCGCGTCGCTTTCGAAACAACCCCTCCGGTGCAAATTTACCGACCGGCTTACTGTTTCGAGCGTGAACTCAACCGCATGCTTTCGGACAAACTTCAGTAGTGGCTGCAGTGAGTGCTCCTGAATCGCAAACTTTCCGCCGATGTCGAAGCCGATGTTCTCGGGCTCTTGCGCGAAATTAGCGTAGAGGGCCTCTGGGTGCGTCGAGATGAAGATGAAGTCATAGATGGACTTGAAGAAGAGTGGAACATCGCCTGCGGTGATATCGTTGCCAAACCGATAGCACATCGTCTCTTTTCGAGCGTGGTCGAAGCCAAAGTAGAACGGCCGGTAGAAGTGTTCGCAGATTTTCCACGGAACGTACTGGCTCGTGCCGGTGAAGAGGTTTGGGCGAACGGCGAGCAGGCGGATTTGAAGAACGGTGCAGAACATCTCCGGCATGAGCGAGAAAAGTTCAGCGAAATCGACGTTCTTCTTCACATACACGTCGTAGATACGTCGCACCGACTCGGACTGCCAGACAGAGTCGGCTCGCCAGCGCAAGAACGAGAGGGTTGGATCTGTTTCGACGTAGACGAGTCGAATATACATGGCGATCGAAATGCCAAGAAGCGCAATCTCGGTTTTGGTGAACATGTTCAGATTTGACGTCTCGAATTGATGATAATTATCGACTTTTCCAAACGTTTTTGTGGAGGTATTGCGTTGCTGAGATGTAAGCTGTGATGCGCGCACGTTTTCTCCTTCGTGGATTCTTTTCAGTTTGATTTTCAAACTTGCTCGAAAATCGTTTTCGGCTAAAATCATCGCTATAGCGTCATCGATTCGCTTTTTATAAAGCTCGAGCAGCTTATCAGAGCGTCCGGGGAAGCAGACGATGGTGCGTGGGAATTTTTGTCCGGTCGACGCGTTCGATATGTTGGTGACGATGCTTGCCGTGGGCTCCGAGAGGAGCGTTTCGATAGTTTTTGTTACGCTTAGCACGGTCGTGACCGAGAAGCCGAGTAGAATGGCGATCCAGAAGACACGCTCGACGATGAACGCTGACGTGCGAATAAAGTTGAACACTCGAATGACGGTCGTAGTAGCGAACTTCTCGAAGTAAGCTTCAACTACAGTTGAGCTTAGAGGCATTTTGTTTTTAGAAGTTTCCTTTTGAGTGCGGCGGCAATAAAAGAAGGAAAATTCTGAACAGATTAAGGAACCAGAGTTCTGTGCAACTGACGTTTACACAAGATCATCACGGAAACCCAATTCGTTGTTTGCGGATTTGAAAACATTTTAATTGATTGCATTAAATTCGTTTCCTGACACGCCAAAGTCGAGGACATCCTGCCGAAACAAAAAGCTCAGGCGGTTTTACGAGCTGTTTCAATACGTCGGTCCAAAACACCCTGAGACATCCCCGAATATTGTGGCATAACCTGGAAAGAATTTTAGGCGTTTCACTGTTGTGCTTCTCTGCGGGGTGTCTGCAACCATAGTGGGCTTGGTAGTATTAACGAGAAGAGAGGTGTAAGTTAGGAAGAATCTGTCTGACCAGTTAGCATTCTCGTTCGTTGTTGCTAGTTGTGCTCGCTCGCCTGTGCTTAGGCTTAGCCTGCGCTTGAGCTTAGCCTGAGCCTAAGCTTGAGCACATGCGCGCACTCGAGATGAAGCAGCGACTTTAATACATTCTTTATCGGGCATCACCGTGATTGTCAGTCGCCATTGTTTATTTTCTACAATCGATTTCCTGTCGCTGTCCACATCGGGCAAGACCACAAATTACTGACATTCCTGGCAAAGTGGAACATGTTCTTCTGGAACATTATGGTTCTAGAACATGAGTATTCACACTCTAGAGGGATTCAGTGTGCTTTTACAACCATCGTTTAGTCGAGTGGCCCTCCTTCGCAAACGTTGAAAATTGCTAAAAAGTAGCAGTATCGTGCAAAGGGACCATCCATTATTTACGTAAAGCAAAAATTCGAAATTTTCGGCCACCCCTCCCCATGTGAAGATTGGTCATCTTTTCGCGCATCTCCCCTTCCTAATTTACGTAAAGTTTCGGCTAACTACCCCCTAAATGGTCCGATGTAATTCGCTCGCGGGCGACGATGACGCACACTTTACCAGCACACACAAGTCAAGCACAGAATTTCACATTTGCTACCACTTTGGTAATACAGCAAAAGTATCGTTCCATCTTTATCACAACGAAGGTGTCATCTGTCGATTCAGTCATCGCTTTCTTCCTCAAGTCCCGCCAAGGCATGGCGAAGATTCGCGAAAATCGGCATGGGCCCAAGATTTTGCAGACGGTCGGTGGGCTCGATTTCATTTTTTCGTCCTCAACCTCGTCGATTGTATTCGAAAAACGGTGGCCGTCACACGTGGTTTCAAGTGGCTTTTGAACTCCTTCTTGAATACTGTTCATTGCTCATCACAATAGACAATATATAAAACCTGCGCTTTTGGCGCGCCGGACTACTGGCACTTGCATACACTTGTGGTGTTCATAAGTAGCGCGCGCATTTAATTTTTTTTCATTTTCTTACGTCAAGAACAAATGGAAGCTAGTTTACCAGGAATTCTCAACCTTCATTCTTGCAAGTCTTGACACTGACACTTTGAGGCACTGACCGTTTGAGGCAAGACTTGAACGTGAGCTTTACGTAAAGTTTGGCCGGACCACCCCTTCCCCTTGTAAAGATTGGTAAAGTTTTGGCCAACCACCGCCCTCCCACCCCTACTGCTTTACGTAAATAATGGATGGTCTCTTAGAGTCCAGAGAAGAATTATTTTTAGCTAAAATAATTCTTCTCTGGACTCTAAGAGACCAGAGAAGAATTATTTTTAGCTAAAATCGGTCAACGTTTCGACCAGGAGCCAGGGTGAAAGGCATCATCGCCCAAAGACAAAACCGATTATTTTGCGCGCCTATTATCTCATTGGAGCAAATTTTGTGTGAAGCATCCCATCGCGTATGCGCGTCTAGCATAGTCACTGTGTTGCATTTTTGCCATAATTCAGGTCCACTGTTACGAACGCTAACGTGAATAACTCCCCATTGGCTTCTGGGATTATGTTTTTAACGATGGGTCCCTGTATAAAGAGTTACATTCAATAGGAAATGAGGAGGTAGGTGGAGACTTTGTATGTCCTACGTGTAAAGGCACCATCTATCCTTCAGTCCTATTGGATGTAATGTTTTACACAGGAACTCATCGGTAAAAACATACAATACTAGGTCCAATTTGCCATTTGCATGCGTTAAGAGCTCAATCAAATCTCATTTGCTTCTGTGCCGCAGGCCCAGATGTCCAGATCGTCGTGGGCACAACAATAACTGGTTCGCCTTATGGTGCGCCCCCTCCAGCAGTAGGCCTCTCGATCACCGAAGTTAACCGCGTGCAAACACCGACTGTCATCGCCACCAGTGCAACTCAGCTGACGCTATCAGCACAAAGCACCAGTGTGTCTGCCGGAGCCTTATCGACCGCGGGAGCTCCAGCCATTGCATCGACCACGACTGCGCCCCCACCACCGACGACAAGTGGGGGCGGCGACGACAACGAAACTCCACCTCCGCCACCAGGCGCATACGTCGAGAAGAGAGTCAACGTTACGAAGGTCGAACGCGACCAAGGCTTTCGTCCGCTAAACGGCTATTGGCTTCAAAAGATCTTCAGAAATGCGGTGACACCGAACGCAGTTTAAGCTTGAAAAAGAGGTGTTTTTGCTCAGTAATTAGAGATTTTTTGCCTACAAAAAAGTCATTGATTTGATTGATACGATGTTTACTGATCAAACAAACCCACGACACTTGAGTGTGGTAGGAGGCAACATTTAGGCAGATGTAGGTTCTTTATAGGCACAACATTTGCAACAAAAGCACACGGCAACAAACCCACGGTGAATACCCGTAATTAAATCAGAGCAAGCGTTTGTTATTAGTCTTAGACCTAGACGCACGAAACGTGCCGAACGAGCAAATACTAGCAAACGTTGCAAGACTTTTTGCAGTTTTTCTGCATGTATGAACCGTACTTTCGGCTCTTGCAAAATCCGCTAAGAGCCCATGCACCGCAGTAAAGTCTCGTATCGACGCACGCTAAAACGGAGCGCAAAAGTTAGCAAACTTAAGTTAACTTCACCTCACTGGGATTTATCTCTATTGAAAGGATGGCATTTAGGACAAGAGTTTAGGATATGATAATTTCACCTTTTTAAGCCAAAATAAGTAATTTGGCAAAAGAACACGAATTTGTGAAATTTTAAAATTTTAAAACAAAAATTTTCCAAAAGAGTTTGGCGATAAGGAGATTCCTCACCTCAAAAAAGTCGAAATTTGTTTGACCGAAATGACTCTTTTTGACAAGGAGAATACAAATCCGATGCATACTGACAAAGTCAGTATGAATAATGTGATCGTAGTGTCGGTGTGTGTCCGTGCTCATCATAACTTAAGAAAGAAAAAAGCTAGCGTCCTGAAAATTTTACTGAAGCTTTGTTGGTTCAAGGGTAAGGTCAGGCTTGAAGATGGGGTTTGGGGACCTAATACTTTCTGAGAATGGCGGTCCAGTAGATACACTTCCACATAAAAAATTGCCTTTTGAACTTGTTTTCCTCATGTCTCCGGAACGCCTTAATCGATTTAGCTCAAACATGAAGGGCTGCATCCCTCAATGATATATTTGAAATTTTTGTGTCATTGATGGTTTTTGTCATGAGTGGTTTCACGTCCACTGGTACGAAATGAGCAAATCCGTTTTGCACATATCTCCGCAACGACTTGATTGATTTTGCTCAAATTTGAAGTTCTGCTACATCCCTGCATGATCAACTTAAAATTTTTGTCATCGACGATTTTTGCCATAAGTGGTCTCAAGCCTACTGCATATCGTCAGTGGGCCTCGAGGATCGGTACATCCGACTACTTGTTGAATTTTGGACAGTAAAATTTCCAAAAATCCCAAAAGTTCCTTCATTTGCAGTACTTGCTGGCTTGCAGTAGAGCTTGTTCAAAAGCTCGACGTCCGTGTCGCTGAGATGGTCTTGCTTGCCGATGATGTTCTTGTATTGCTCGCCCTGCAGCGGCAACATCGTCGGTTGCCCGTTTGCGGTGAACGCCTGAACAAATGTTGTTTTTGAAACAAGAGATTTCTTCTCGCTTCGGAAACGCCGCGTCATGCACTTACATCAATTTCGTACAGCATAATCGAATAGTACGAGAACGGTACACCGAAGCTCGAGAAAGCCGCGAGATCTTCGGTGAATTGGCTTGCCTGGTTTTTGTCAACGTTTTTCCACATAATCTGGACATAAACAAAAGTCGATTGTGCAACTCAAAGCTCTAAAAATCTTGTAATGAAAGAAAATCGCTTAAACAAGCTCATTCGATTTTACCTTGAGCAATAAAAATTCAAAAATTCAAAAAAAAAATTGGAAAAACAAACTCAAAAAAGATTCCAGAAATTCAGAAATAAAATTTTCTAAAAGAATATAAAAAATAAAAAAGCTAATGAACCTGCTTTGCAACGTTGAGACGAGCTAAGAAAATATTGTATCACAAAATATTGAATTTTTCGCTTCAATTTTTCCAACGTAAATTGCGAAAATTTAAAAACTAAATTAATAAAAGTTCAGTTCAAACAAAATGCAATAAATTAGCAAAAGGATCCATAAGTTTATTACAGAAACTAAAGGCTGGGCCACAATATTTTGACATTGTTGTGAAGGAAGAAAGAGTCACATTTTGTGAAAGATACGGTAAATGCATTGGTCAGCTGCTGAAGAAATGTTCCATTTGCAGATTGCGAATTTTAACATTTACTATCGATAGCGAAATTATATTGTGGCCCAGAGTTTAGTTTGTTGATGCAACTTCACTACCTTGAGGTATTTCCCACGGTCAGCTCGAGCTTGTTCGTGTTCAACGCCCAGACTGTGCATGGTTTCGTGCAGCACGATGGCGTTTGCTTCGCCGACCTATCGAAAGATTTGGTTTTCTGTTATGCCTCTGAAGTGTGAAAGACCTGCCGCAAGTCTTTACACGATCACAGTCAAGCCTCATCGAGATCTCGTTCATTTGGTCTCGCTGATTGCCCAACGGCGATGCGCCACCACAGTAGCTCTTATCGTCCTTCGTGTATATAATGAAGTTCGACGTCGGTTGCGATGTGGCCTGCCGAAAGCGGATGCATGTCTTGCTCTCGATCTCTCGATGCGCGCCTTTGATGATGTTCGCCTCTCTCGCATCTAAAAGTGGTGAGATCAATATCGATTGTTTGCACAAATAATCGATACTTTCGTACCCCATGCAGAGTCTAAGAAGAAGGTGACCGGCATGTCCCATTTCCGATTTGGGTAGCCCTTCGGGTCCATGAACATCGCATCGCGTTTGCTCGCTGAGTGTTCTTGCCGAAAACTATCGTTAAAGAAATCGACAATGTGTTGCGCCTGCTCGAGATTGAGAAGGATGTCTTTTTGCCACAGGCCGTCGTCCGATGGCGGAATGTCCTAGAGAAGAATGGAAAGTGACCCTTTAGGCCCAGCATCCTTTCTTATGAAGCCGTCCACACATATGACGTCATAAAAATTTCGAATTTTTCGACTCTTTTCCCACCTTTGCCATGAACACACACATATATATATATATATCATTCGCTAAGCGTCTCCCCTTTCCAGACTGATGAAGCCAGATGTGTAGAATTCGGAACCAGCCCGTGCGTATTAGCATCAAGTAATCTTTTCGAATAATTCTACCCCAAGCTTCATCTTTTTGTGAATGAGAATCTTCGCTTGCTGAATTGTATCGAGCGTCTTCTCCGCAAGTTGCTGCGCCGCGAGCTGATTGTTTCCAGTTTGAACAAGCATCCGCTTCGTCGCTAATCGTTCTGTTTTCTTCCGCGCCATTTTTGCATATGAAGCCCTATCCGGACACGGGGGCGTAATGCATATCGCCTAAACAAGTGGAATCGGCATTACCAAAAAGCGCATTCTGCTTATTGCAAAAAACAGAACAAATGGTTTCTGGAACACCCTTGAACAGAAGGTGTTCCATGCAACTATGCGACATACTGTCCTGTATACCTCTGACCGTCCGCTACATTTTTGTCCGTGGGGGATAAGGGGAATAGCGGGGATAGGTTGGGAATAAAGAGAATATCGAATGTCTGACCAGTAGGCTATCCTTTGCTTACGCTGCGCTCTAGCAGGGTGCAATATAGAGTCACAGAAAAGCGTTTCTATATTGCGAGTAGACCCGCACGGTCTAAAAATGGCACAAGTGGAATCGGCAAAGCCGAAAGGCGCATCCGACCAACGAAAAAGCAAAAATGGTGTTCTCGAACACACGGCAAGACTCCAGAACACATGGTGTTCCATGCAATTATGCCACATACATAGTGTACCGTATGCCTCTGGCCATTCGCTTTGTCGACTGGGGAATAGAAGGAATATGAGTGATACGGGGAATTGGGATGGAGGATACGGGGGATAGGGAATACGGGAATAGTCGATGTCCAAGCAATAGACTATCCTTTTCTTGCGCGCTAGGCGCTTCAGGCAGGACACAAAAACTTTCTTCGACGCTTCAGATATGCACTTTAAAAGTTCAGACGACCTTCTCGATACCCGTAATTACCTTACGTTCCGGCTGATTCTAAAATTAAAATAGCTTGCCATATTTTAATGCTTCTTTCATGCTTTTCCCTGATACTCTTACACGAATGGCCTGAAGATCCTCATCGGAGAGTGTAAAGTTGACCCTCGTCGGATCGGTCAATTCCTCCTCCTCGCAGCACGTGAAGTCAAAAAGAAAGCAAGTACACGCGATAACGGCGAAGAGTGTCCATGTGGCAAAAAGTCGACGTGGCAGTCCCGCCATCGTTAGTCGATGATGCAAGGTGCTGTCTTAACAAAATCAAGTCGGAGAAATAACGCTGTCGCCATCGTTTCCGCGGATTGTCGACGCCAGATGCCTAATTTCGGTTTTTTGTCCTAGAGGCGTATTCCGTCACGAGCACGCGCTTGAAAATGTAATGTCATTTGTCAGTGTCATGGTTAATATTGTCAGCTGGAACTGCTTAAAGGGAGTGTAATTCCTGAAAATGAAGTCTGAGTCGCAACTTTTTAAGTGTGCACCAGAGTTTCTTCTTATACAGAGCATAAATTTTAGCGGTGACGTTGGGTAGCAGCGTCTGAGTTGGCCACCTTTTTGAAAACGTTTTCAACGTTGTGCAACTTTGAAGTCGGGCGGAGATCTTGGAATCCAATTAAAGATGAGCTTGATAGCTTTAAACTCAGCTACGAACCACCTCTTTGTGAGATGTCTAATACCGCGTGCGATGTCTAGCCCAGTGACTGAGTCAGACATTTTTACTTACTACTGCTACGGGCCTAAAAATAATTGCTTAATGGATGTAAGCAGAATTACAAATATGTCAACAGCGAAAATGCCATCGTTCATTTTCTCGTTTTTTAGCCCAGTACGTTTGTGAAGGATAATTTCAACAACGCGAACGGCCCATGCCGAATGAACTTCCTGAAAGGCACAACGACGCTGGCGTTCATCTACGAGCCGGAGACGCCAAACGACAAGGGCGGCATTGTTGTCGCAGTCGATTCTCGAGCGACAAGCGGCGCATATATTGGTAAGTTGCTGTTTTGCTACTGTTGTTTCGCTCTGGCCTCCCACGAATCCTGGCTTTGTTGTCTCTTTCACTTACAGGGTCAGCCACCGTGAATAAGGTTCTAATCTGTTCGGACGAGATTATTTGCACGATGGCTGGTGGCGCCGCTGATTGTCAGTTCTGGATTCGCAATTTGGCGTAAAGAATTCTGCAACAACTCTTGGCATGGCACGTTCATAGGGCACCACGACTTGTAGCACAATCGGGCGTCGCAATCACCGTACTCCGCCTAATTGTCAGGCAGGTGCGCCAACCAGCTTTTTTAAACTTTTTGCCTTTACGGTACATTTGTACAAAATGTCAATGCGGCAGATCATTATCATCGTTCCCACGGAACGTGGCGTTTGACAGGTTCACATTATCGAAATGCTACGGTAAAAAAATGTTCCTTGCCAACACAGTTTGACAAATTTGCCTGGTGCTCGTAAAAAAACTGTTGTGTACGTGATACGTCGTAATGTCGAAAGAAATTAGAAAAGCTATTTTTCAACAAAAACTATCGCACCGTTGGATCTTCTTTTTTTGCTTCCCATAGACTGGACTCCGCGAAGCAATTTTCCTGTGAGGAGAAAGTGAGATAGGAAAAGATGCTGCGGACAGGGGGGTCGTGCCACACAATGTATCGTTATTTTTCTATAAGTATATAGCTGGCACATTTACTGTCGTGTGGTTGCACAATACCACTTGCAACTAGCATAACAGGAAAACGCCCATCGTATGATTGCCTAACAGCAATATGCAGTCTCTTTAGTGATTCTTTAAACGTGATTTATACAAGGGAAAAACACGACTTCGTCAAAAACCCCAGGTTTTCACGAGCCATGACAACGTCGCCCCTCAGAAAAGCTGATACAAGTTTACCCCTGCCCTGAATAAAGTTGACACATGAAAACTCTCGGTCAAAAAATTGGGTGAGAACCAGCTTTTTTCGTGCGAAGCACTCGATAGATTGTCGTACAACAAAGGTGGTTCTCGCCAAATTTTTTAACCGAAAATTTTTATTGACGCTTTATGCATCGCTGCAGTTGTTATCTAACAAAGTTCACATGATTTTTTGCAACTCTTTTTCATGTAGTTGAGATATTTGCCAGGCTTCGAGCAAAGACCGGATACTGACCACGATCCACAGAAGAGGCTTGCGTCAACGCACGCTAGACCAAAGACAACATTGTTTCTTAAAAATGTTTTATTGCTACACATGTTGAGTGACTTACTCGACGGCTTGCAATACATCTTGTTGAGGAGAAGCGCATCGTTAGTGCTCAGATGGTGAGAGTTTCCCATTATCGCCGCGTACTGTTTACCGCGCAACGGTTCCATCGTCGGCTGATCGTTAATGGAGAATGCCTGCAAAAATAATTTCTTCACTTCAGATGCCAGAAAATGCGGCTTAAATCAATCTCGAACTGTCACGAACGTTTGCTTTGTACATCATGATCGAGTCGTAAGCAAACGGGACACCGTAGCTCGAGAACGACGTAAGGTCTTCGGTGAACTGACTGATCTGGCCCTTGTCAACGTTCTGCCATATGATCTGAAATCTCGTTTCTGGGTTTCTCTTCAAAGGTGCTAGCTGAAAATTCTTGCATAAAAAACTCTCGAGTTATTGCCTTGAGATAGTCGTTTCGATCGGATCGTGATTGCTCGTGTTCGACGCCGAGGCTATGAAGCGTTTCGTGCAAGGTGACACCCAGCGCAATCTCAGGGTTCTAAATGAGGGTATAATAGCGAATTTTAATTCTAAAAAAATTATTCATACTCACTTTCCCCTGAAAGGCTGTTTGATAAATACAAAATATGGTAAATGATGTCAACAGAACAAGAAAACCAAACATAGACTAGGTGAGATTAGAATGTTAATCCCCGGGGATCTCCGAGAATTTGTACCAGTTTCTGAGCAAATTTTCACGAATTTAAACAAGAGTAATTATGCTTTTTATGAACTGTTTTCTGCGTAAAGAAATTTAGCGAATGTTTCTTAAGCCAAGTTTTTTTGCGGTTTTGCCTTAAGCTGGCAGGTAGAAGCTCTTTCGTTGCTCGAGAGCAGCACAGTCACACACCGGGCAATCGAGCGCAAGATTGATCTCGTTCAACTCGTCGAGTTGCTTGCCGAGCTGCGACTGCCCACCGCAATACGGTTGCTCAACGCCGTCGTTACGATAGTGGATGTAGTTGCGTTGCGGCGACTGAGGGAGTTCTTTGAAACGAATGCACGTTTTACTTTCAATCTCGGCGATTG
>JAQGBB010002117.1:0-11577 GCA_034691745.1 Prismatolaimus dolichurus | reverse complement strand
AAGGAGGGCTTTTCGCCCGAGGAATTCGAAGGTCAAAAAGGCGTAATCTACGCGAATACACTGCAGTCGATTGCAGCCATCGTTATGGCGATGAAAGTGCTTCGCATACCGTACGCAAATCAGGATAACGAGGTTTGCAATGAAAAACGAAAAGTGTAGTTTTCTGTGCCGTGTCCACACATGATTATTGGTTTTTGGGGATTTTTCACGGATAAATCTGCACATAAAATATACTTGCTGAACTAAAACTCGTCAAATAGTACTATAAATAAAAATGTAAAAAATATATCTCAAAAATTGGACTTTTCCAGCATTGGGCAAGCACTATGCTTGAAGCTACACGCGAGCGCGAAAACACCGGCGACATGTCTTCGCTTCCCGCAAATGTCGTTGAAGCGATAAAACGGCTTTGGATTGACAAGGGTGTCCAGGAGTGCTTCGCTAAATCCAGCAAATATCAGCTGAATGATTCGGCACAATAGTGGGTATTTAGGATACTGCTGCATAATGTAGCAGACAGCAAGCTGCTAGTTGCTTGTTTAGTATGCTCGACAACATCGAACGAATAAGTGCTCCGAACTACCACCCTAATGTGCAAGATTTGTTGCGAGCTCGAATTCGGACAGACAGGATTGTGGAAATAGACTTTCAAGCAAAATCCTTAACTTTCAGGTACTTTTTACGTTTCAACATGACGACGCATATTAAATTAAATGTTAAAATTCAAATAATAAATTTAGCCGAGTTTCATTGCGTCGAAGCGCGGTGGTTACTTAATTTCAATTTAAAATGTTGATGACGTATAATTGGTCAGCAAATTTGAGTAACATGTCGTTTTCCGCAAAATCTTTATTTATGATTGTTTAGGTCAGCAGAAACGTTTGGCTAAATGCAATAGTTGAAGGATGCAAAATATTTCAGGCTTTATTTAGTGTGAAAAATGTGAGACAGCACAGGTGGGAGCGTAGTCGATTGATAGAAAACGTTGTCTAGAAACCTGGCGTTTTCAGAACACTTCTGAAAACTGCTTGAAGGCTTTATAAGCCAAACAAAGGACATTGCAATTTTATAGCTTTCAATTTTGAGAAAATAATTCTAAAGTAGAGCATCAGTTCACACCGTAAACGTTGGCATTATGTACGTTGCATATGTTACACATTTATTTGGCTTTTTGGCATCAGAGTTATTGACGTGGGTGGTCAGCGATCTGAGCGTCGCAAATGGATCCATTTTTTCGACAAGGTTCAAGCCGTAATCTTCGTTTCTTCGCTTAGCGAGTACGACCAGAAGCTTGCGGAAGATCGTGCCGTTGTAAGCAAAGAGTTACTGCGCATTTTTCTTGCATTTACTTGAGCAATGGTCCTGTGTACAAATTGAACATTTGACTATGTCGCACGTACGTTTTACTAAAAAAAGTACACATTTTGAAATTTTCTTTAGAATCGCATGGACGAATCGATTCAGCTTTTCAATGCTATCTGCAACAGTCAGTATTTTTCAAAGTCGAGCATGATTTTGTTCCTGAACAAGGTAAACGCAACACGTATGTATCGACGTAGATACACTTTTAATTCAAAGTTTGAATATTCTTCGCTTTTTCAGAAAGATATTTTTGAAGAGAAAATCAAAAGAACGTCATTAAAAGTGGCATTTTCTGACTACGACGGTAAGATTGAGCGTTTCAGCATACACTGAGAGGTGCTTTTGCATCGTGTTACGGATATCGCAGCCCGAAACGAAAGGATAACTAAGCGTTCAAACGTGGACTTGCGTCCACTAATGCCCCCTTTGCGTTCTCTATTTCCCCTTTCTAGCAGGCAAGTCGTTCAAACATTTTAAATGTCACGTAAGTAGTAGCTTGCTGCGCGCTGGCACGGAGAAAGCAACAATAATTTCCCTGATTTAAATTGCAACAAGGCCTTAATCGGACCGATCAATCGAACATACGTCGTGATGAGAAAACAGTGATGTTTATCAATTTTGCTGCTTGTGCAGAAGAACAACGCAAAATGGACGCGTTTTTTGTTAGTAAGGCAAGATGCACTTCGGCTTTGCCCATTTAGTTGTTGAACTCACTGACTGACGTAGTATGTCTTTATGCGATTGGCCGCATCGTCCGTCCGCCTGTCTGTCCGTGTGCCCACTTGGGTGCACGATGGTTATCAGAAGAAGCAGTCTAGCGTGCTGAAGTTTTCCGCTTTGGACAACTTTTGGTCCACGTTCGTTGTTGGGTCGTGTGAACCTAATTTTTCGTGAAGGGCGCAATGTCAAAAGTCAAGCAACACGCAAAAGTAGAACACTAGAACGCCTTTTCAGCTATCTAAATTGAAATCTATTGAGCTATCTATGAAATTAGTGTTAATGATCCCCGCACATTGCTGTATAACTTGTTGTCATCATTAATTTTTGTCATTAGTGGCATTGATGTATACATTGATTGCCTTGTTACTCGATAAAGGCAGAGCGCTAAGCCGAAAATTTCCTATCTAAAATTATCTCCGTTTGGTATTTTTTATGTTTGTCTGTTACGAGTAGCCGCCAAGCCCAAAAACTTTTCTCGTTCCTGCATTAGCGGATTTGGCTGAAATTATGCGTATGCTTTCAAGGCACGCGTAGTTAGCGAACTGTTAGGCTCGGTGTAGTCGTAAATTTTTCAGTTTGACTGCTAGAATAGCTATCCGTAGGCCTCGGTATATCCGAGTTGTTGATTGCTTAGGTCCACACGACTACAACGATTGCGTTCAGTTTATCGAGAGAAAGTTCAAAGAAGTTTCGAGGAATGCGAAGCGCGAAATCTACTCTCATCAAACCTGTGCCACCGATACAACCCAAATTCAGTTCGTTATCGATGCAACGCTAACGATGATTGTGGAAAAGGCTGTGAAGCAAAGTGGAATGGCATAGCGTTTTTCTGATGCGCGAACAAATTCCGAAGCAGCCTTTTACTTAACAGCGTTTTCATTTTGCAAGATATGTGTTTGTAAATGATACTCAAGAAAAACGCATTTGCGTCTCATATAATGTTGTCGTCGCTACGGACTGGGAGGCAGTGAAGCGAAGGGTTCTCCAGCGGAGCGGGGCATCTCGAAACAAACGGCTTTGGGTTGAAGCGATTTGGGCAGAAGTCTCACACAAATACATAACGTTAGCACAGTCGTAAAATTTGCGCTTGTCGTTTGTTCCTGTTTGTGAGTTTTTCCGGCATATCTGAATGTTTCTCTTAAAAATAGCCTACGGAAACCACTTTTCCCAGTCGAATATTTTTTAATGAGAAAAACTCCTTCGTTAGACAAGACGACATGCGCAACGTATGTAATTTGTACTTGATGCAGAAACAGGGTGATCATATCTCTTAGTTTGGTCGAAAGTCTCCCATTTTTGACTCTCGTCGTGTAGAAATTGTTTACCGAAACTTCGTTTGCATTCGTTTGATATTTTCCTGTTTACGTGTTAAATCTCCGGGTTTCTCCGGGTTTTTCAGCACAATGATATGGTCACCCTCTGCGGGAAGTCTACAACCTGTTTCATTCAAGTTTGCTGCGTTGAGTTATAAGGTGTGCCAAATCTTTAGAGCTAAGCCTGGATTTTATGTTATGTCATCGGATAGCCCATTCTTCCATGCGCAAGGCTCTGGTCCAACAAAGCCCAAGAGCCGGGCCATTAGCCGGACAAAATGTCGGAGTCATATTTTGTGGCCCATGGACATCTTTTAGCCAAAGCAGGCCAGAAACTCATTTTGGAGGCTTTGGTCTGCGGCTGCTAATATTTCATGATTGATAAAAGAAAAACTTATTTTTTATTTTTGATCTAAGGATGTAGGACGCCAGCCACACTTGTGCAGCTAACGTTGAGGGCAACCAATAGCCTGTTTAGCATATGCATTAAGTAAACCGTAAAAAAGTCTGCTTTCTGTCGAAAGCAAAATGCACAACAGCACGAAACAGTTCATTCGCAATTTAGTTTGCGTGCTCGCGCAGTTGCTCGGGCTCGAATTCGTGCAGCATTTCTCCATCGTTTGCGCGACGCATCGAACGTTGCAAACAATCGCGTGTGAAATTAGTTTGTACTACATAGCGCGTAATACACTCGATTTTTTTCCGTATGACGTATGCCGTATGGCGCATGGCGTTTTTCGTAACATTGTGACACCGTTTTTGCGCGCAGTAATACACTAAACTAACGCTCGAGCAGGCGGCTCAATTTCACACCCGCGCGCAATTTGATTGGTTCAAATTTTCTCGCAGAGAAAATACCACTTTTCTGGCGCCGTCTAGGGCTCCTGCGCGCGCTATTTGCCATGAAGGAAAATACCATAAAGCTTTCATGGTTTCAGAACATAAGCCCTTCCAATCTGGAGAGCAACAACAAAAAATTTTTCGATTTAGCGGAAAAATCGATCGTCGTTCTTCTCGTGAAGCTAACTCCACTGTAATAGGTCAAAACTGACTAGCAATAGTTGTAATCAGCAAATTGACATTTTAACTCATCACGTTTATCTTCAATGCAATAGCAAGGTACAAGCCGCACTTCAAATTCACATTGGCTTCAAAACTTGATTGGCTCAAAAATTGAACCTCCGCTTGCGGACCTCAAATTTTGAGCCCTATCAGCGCCTATCAGGAAAGCCCGCTCATTACGTGATCCAACATGTGGACAGGCTGAATGCCGAAGTGCATCCCGCCTATGATAAAAAAAGCTGCGTATAAGTTTTTGAAGCAAGAGAGAAAAGAAGGCTACGATTTGATTATAGTGCTACGTTCTTCTTCGGTTTCTTGTAAAAAAACCACAAATTTTCTTTGGAAGGCTTCGCGCTCCGAACCCGCATATTATTGGCACCGTCCGCTAACTTTGCCGGCTGGTGAAATAAAGGGATAACGGGGACAAAGAATAATTTCTGTTTGACCGTGTAGCTATCGTTTTGCTGACGCGCTGCGCGCTCCAAACTCCGTCCAGAGGTGGCGATTCGGGGGCGACTAGGGGGATTTGCGAACGACGCCATTTTTATGCGACGTCTCCAGCTCATTCATTTTATGCAGCAGAGTCGGGGCTTTCTGTGGTACGCGGTTTTTCGCTGTGCGTCAAGCATTCCTCGAGTTCGAAGCTAAAAACGAGAAAAAACCCCGATAGGGTTCCAGAATTTGAGCATTACCCCTGTTAGGCAGAATGAAAAAATAAGTTACATCACGAAAATAGGACAGAGCATTGGTTCGAAAACAATTACCTTTTTCACTCTACTCATCGTAGCAGGCGTCGTCTACAGCGTCATCATCGTCGGAAATGACGCCCCTCTGCGATGCTGCATCGCCTCCGACTGCGCCTGCTGCAAGCAATCGCTCCATGTTCTGTTCCATCAGGACATAATTTTTCTGCCACGGAGCCATTTTAGCACCAATTCTGGTGTTAAACCACCTCTTGAGAACGTCGCAATCGCGAATGGCGCTGCGCGCTTCACTGCATTGCGGCGAGCTTCGTTTGCGAACCTCTTGATCGAACGGATGCTCGCAGTGCTCGCAATCGGATCCTCGAGCCATTCGCCGAGCGTGAGGTCGCTCGTGTCCGCGTTGATGACGTCCGCGAATCCCGGCGGGCAGTAGTGCGCATCGGCGATGACGTCGTCGCGACCGTCGAGCATCAGAAAGTTGTGAATGTTGCACACCGCCATCACAAGAAGAACGACGAGCTCTTTGCTGCCGACGATCATTGTGCGGAATCGACGGCAACGCGCTGAGAGAACATCAAAGCAGTTCTCGACCGGTCTACGTCCACGAGAAACTCGATAGTTTAGAACGAGCTTTTGCATCGTCTCGTCGTCGAGC
Source organism: Prismatolaimus dolichurus (assembly GCA_034691745.1). NCBI lineage: Eukaryota > Metazoa > Nematoda > Enoplea > Triplonchida > Prismatolaimidae > Prismatolaimus > Prismatolaimus dolichurus. The sequence continues at coordinate 5,761 of JAQGBB010002117.1, read as the reverse complement.
TTCTTGATTTGCCTCAACGAATAGCTCTATTTATCATCAACCAATGTAGGCAATGGGGCAAAAGCTAAAGCCAAGTAGAATGATACGAAGCTTGGTGGAGCAAAGGGAAACTGTGGAATGATAAAAAAGTTGGGGCACAGCGAGCGAACGGAGGGGAAAGAAGGAAACGGGCAGAGTGCTAAAAACCGTGGGACAAAAAAGCACACCAGAGTCTATATTACCTTTTAAAGCCATCGCAAGCGCTGAAACGCCGAGTCGCCGACGAGGAAAAAGGGCATCGGCGGTTCAGTGATGCCGGGCAAAGGTTGGTCGTTCGGTAGCTGAATCTCGTCGGAAGCGATTTTCTTGCAGAAGTCGGTCGTCTGGAAAACCGCCGAATCACCGCTGCCCCCCATAAGCACCAGTGTCGAAGAAAATGAATCGATAGAACACGTCGCAAACGGCGAGCAGGACGAGCGACTCGAACGACTTGTGATTGTGGCAGCCACTGCCGACGTCGGGGAACTTTTGGACTCGAATGTACTTGATGGTGTCAACGCATTTCTGGAGTTGCCATTGTCGCAGGAACTCCGGCTTTTCGCAAAAAGAACTCCCTCGTGAGCGGCGGGAACGCCAACGATCGAAGAACCTCAAAGCACGCGAAAAGAACATTCGGAATTATTCGGCGCTCCAGTGTCGCGTAGGGAATGAGCCAGTTGATTGATATGACATTGACATTTCATGAAAGAGATAGCTAAAATCGACAAAACACGTGGTCGTGAAGCTAATCGAAAACTATACTCTATGGCCGCTAGAACTCACTGAAGCGTCACAGCCAGCTAGCATCTCCTCAGTCGAATAGAGTCGCTCAAGAGGCTGTCGACTTTCAAGGATCTGCTGCAACTTTGGCGTTACAAGCTTAAGTAGCTGGTCGAACTTCGCCACGGACATTCAATAAATCTTGTGGAACAAGCTCGATTGATCCGTACGAAGCCAGGGATGAACGATGAAGAAAAAGCCGGGCAGGTTTCTTGCTTTCTTTCCTCGAACGTGCTAATATTATTTTTACTGCTTTTCTGCAAAACGTGTTGCGTCGTGAAGTTTCCTTCCTCACCTTTTTCACAACTACAGAAACGCAATGTATAGCTGCCGGCTTATGGCTGAGACATTAGTTTCCGGCCATCGTCAGCTCGGCAAAGGACTAAACTGAAGTAATAAATCCGACGCTTATAACAATATTCTGTTATGCTTGCGCGCGTGATCAGGACAACTATTCAGCGCTGCATAGCGTGCCGAAATGTCGTCGCCGCTGCTGCAGTCCTTGCGTGCTTAATTGCTCACGCCTCTTCAGGACTATTTTGCGAACACGGAGAGGAGTTTCTCTGCGTTTTACCGCAGCTTTCTGCTACAAAGCTTCATTAGTTATTTCTCGAAAATGGGCGCCGGCGCGAGTTCACGTGACAGAGTGCAAAATGTTCGAAACCGACAGATTGATGCTGAGCTCCAGATGGCCCATGAGCAGTCGCGCAGTGTAATCAGCCTGCTACTCCTTGGTAAGCGATTCGCAATAGTCGCATTGATGCCTGGTGCGGGGTCACCGGATGTCCCAGTTTGGCGGGTACTACCGAATTTAGGCCTCTTCTTCCAAATAACGACGACACGCTACCGTTAAAAATAGTGCAGAATTTCGTAATCATGCATTACTCATGAAATTGAAAAGTGAAAAAGTCAAATTTCTTTATTACTTTTTGGTTGTCAATTTCAACCCATGCGGCACTAAATTCTTTCACCTAACTCGTTTTGGATGGCAAGGTTTTTAACCTTTATTCACTTACTTCGTCGTCGGGCCTTGTCTGTTGCTCAAGAATCTAATCCGGCCGATATTTTGCAGTTTCCTTAATTTTGAACGTGGGTGATTATCTCAGTAGGTGGAGCTCGGTTTAGTTTTTACTGTTTTGCAATTGTCCCAGTTTTGAAATGTTTGAATTTGGTCACGCTGGGCTTTAGTGGCTAATTGATTGACGCAAATACAGTGTGACGCAGACTGACGCAAGTGTATGTCAAAAATCAGACTAGCAGACAGTTCTTCTCGAAGCTAATATACATTGTACAACAAAACGATCAAAGACCGAACAGCGTTCCACATAAACAAACAAGCTGCATGTACCGATCTTCGAGGCGTACTGCCTCAATGTGCCAGTGAGCCTGAAAACTTTTGTGAGAAAACCGTCGATAACAAGTGAACCCGCCGTCTGGCGGAAGTGCATCCTGCCTATGAGAAAAAAATTACGCGGATACGCGAAATGTTCTGGAACACCCTGGAACATGCCGAAACATTCTGAGACATCTTGGAACACCAAGTGTTTCACAAGCTTCCCATGGGACATACTGCACTATGATCTGGATTTTTCGACTTTTGTATGTCGCGGAATGTCTTTTGGAAGATGTTCTGGGACAGCCTGGAACACTCTGAAACATCTTGGAACACTAAAGTGTTCACTATTTTCCTATGGAACACATTGCACTGGGATCTCCTGGACGTCCGCTAACTTTCGATTTTTTCGAGGGGGAAGCAGGTGGAAAGGGGGGAACTCAGAATGACCAGTTAGCTATCTTTTGCAGAATGCAACAAAGAAATTTTGAAGCATACAATGTGAAGAGTACGTGCACCCAATAGTAGCCAAATGCGTCCAGACATTTTGGAGTTATACGCAAAATACGTTTTGTATGGAAGTGGACCTTATGGAGCGGCATGCTCGGGTAGTATTAGGCCCCGGCTTCATCTTCAAACTTGAACCTACGCTTGTCGCAAAGTACGTATTTCCACAAAAAATTTCAGCTTAGTTGTTTGCGTATTTCGAAAGTTATCGTGCCCGCACACGGATAGACGAACGGACACATGTCAGACTACACAAGCATACTGTCGTGCGTCAGTGGGTCTAAAAACTATCGATGACAAAAATTATGAAGCATGCTATGTGGGGAGCGAGCCCACCAAATTTCAGCCAAATCCGTTCAGGACTTTGCGTAAAACACCTTATTTTTACATACGCGTGGACCTTGTGGAGCGGCATGCTCGTGGAGTATCAGACCCGCATGGTCCATCTTCAAACTTGAATCATAGACTTTAGTTCTGCAAATTAAAAAAAAAATCCAATTCGTTGGCCCTTTTCTTTCGAAAGTTATTGTGCATACGCACGGACATACATCCCGCCACAATAGGCAAATTGACGTGCGTCAGTGCCGATAAAAACGCACATGACAATTAATATGATCGCCTGGACGTCGGCTAACATTTATTCGATGAAGGCGATAGTGAGCCGATAGACGGCGACAACCTAAAGAGGCTAATGAAATTTGTTCTTCAATGCGTTCTCTGGGCGATAGCAAGAAATTTTCTACTTAGCCCATGCCATTTGCTTTGCTAATAGGCGCAGCGGAAGGTGGAAAAAGTACGGTGGTAAAACAAATGAGGTAAGAAGCCTTAATTATAAAGTTTTCTTCCTCTAATTAGCGAGCTTGCTTGAGATTCTGTTGTGCAATTTTTTTTTAGAATTTTACACAAAAATGGTTTTTCGCCCGAGGAATTCGAAGGTCAGAAGGGCGTAATTTACGCAAATACACTGCAGTCAATAGCAGCTATCGTTATGGCGATGAAAGTGCTTCGAATACCGTACTCGAATCCGGATAACGAGGTGTGAAGCATCTTACGTTATCTTTGTGGCTACTAGTTGGTCTTTTGTTCTTTTAAAATATAATATAACTTCTCAGGTGGCGTTCCGCGCCAAATATTTGCTTTATGAATCGAAAAAATTTCCCGAAAATAACGACGAACATTTCTAGGACTACGCCCGGACTGTGCTTGAAGCTACGCGAGAACGCCAAGAGAAAGGCGACATGTCCCCGCTTCCCACAAATGTCATTCGAGCCATAAAATGGCTTTGGATTGACAAGGGTGTCAGGGAGTGCTTCGCAAGATCCAGCGAGTATCAGCTGAACGACTCCGCCCAATAGTGGGTCTTTATGATAGGAGTGCATCGTGTGCCAGATATAGCAGCTTCCTTGATTTCTGGTGTAGTATGCTCGACAATATCGACCGAATAAGCGCTTCTAACTATCGACCAAACGTGCAAGATTTGCTTCGAGCTCGCGTTCGGACCGATAAGATCATCGAAATAAATTTTCAAGTGAAATGCCTAACCTTCAGGTACTTATTACGTTTTAAGGCGACGACGTGCCATCATCGCATCGACGCGCTTGATTGCCCATCTGATGCGGAAGTGAATGGAAATATGTCGGAAATATAAGACACCGAAATTGATGGCACAGACTAATCTGTAACTTGATTGGAATGCTTTTGGACTTTTCTCCAATTTGCGTGAATTTACAAAGTATTCAAAATTTTATTATTCACGTTTTGCTTCACCAAACTGACAGATATGTTTTGAAACTACCATTGCACTGAGTGCAAACCATGTACATGAAAGTATGCGCAGATATAGCGACAGGCTGCGTGAAAAACTCGAAGAACGTTTACATTTGCGAAAGCTTACAGAACTAGCTAATATAAATCGACACTTTTCTTAAATCGGTCTCCATACTAAAATATTCTACCAACGCCATGTTTTTCATCGCATATGGGTCTCAAACCGATGAAAAGGAATCTTGGTGGGGCGATTCGCTGCGTTGAGAAAAACTCTTAAATGTAACAAAAAATCGAGGTTTAAAAACATGACTTCAGTCCGTTTACAGCGATGCAGTGTCACTGCCGTATGGCACGGGCAAAAATCGCGTCGACTGCCCAACCTCGCTGGCATGCTGCAAAAGCAGAAAATTAAAAAATCAAATTCCAGCGCAAAAAGAATTATTTCAGTTTTGATTCAAAATTTTTGACCGAATTTCTCACGTTCCGGCCGTGACCTCCTTGTGTCTTACAGTAGTCAGCCTTTCTTAAATCGTAAAGTGTGGCACTGTTTGTGATCCAAACTTTTACACATTCCCTTATCTTTGCGTCATCAGAGTTATCGACGTTGGTGGTCAGCGCTCTGAGCGTCGCAAATGGATCCACTGTTTCGACAAGGTCCGAGCGGTGATCTTCGTTTCCTCGCTTAGCGAATACGATCAGAAGCTTGCGGAAGACGGTCTTGTTGTAAGTAAAGAGCTGCAGTTACAGACTTATTTTCAGAAAGTGGTTTAAGTAAAAAATCGATTTTTTGATTCCTTCCCTACACTTTCCCAAACGCTCGCCTATCACCACGTGGAAAATTAACGTTATTTCAACAGCGCATCTCCCTTCTTCCAAGTATCTGAAAAGGATTCTGTGGGAAATCGCAGTTTTTACCAGTACGAATTTCGAAATTTTTTATAGAATCGCATGGCCGAATCGCTTCATCTTTTCGACGCTATCTGCAACAGCCAATATTTTTCAAGATCGAGCATGATTTTATTTCTCAACAAGGTAATATGTGCTACCAAATATGAATCTACAAAATTTAACATTGCTTTCTGTATTCCTAACTTCTTTAGAAAGATATCTTTGAAGAGAAAATCAAAAGAACGACGTTAAGAGTCGCGTTCTCTGACTACAACGGTACGATTGCTCGTTTTAGTATACCACGTACGAGCAGGCTTGCAGCAACTTTTTCAAATTGTGCAAAAAAATTCAAAGCTGTGAATTTTTCATGATTCGAATCGAAAACCTTTGAATTTTCGGCACTAGCGCCGAAGAGGGGATTCTTCGAAAAGGGTTCCGAATTACGGGATTTTTCAAAAAGGGCTCCGA
>JAQGBB010002116.1:0-11578 GCA_034691745.1 Prismatolaimus dolichurus | reverse complement strand
GAAAAAATGCGCGAAGCGGTCAACTTCACGCAAGCGCTTCGCGAGCACAAAAAAAAATTTTAAAATAAAATGTCAACGCTAGAAGTCTTAGAATTACCCTATAGTTTGAGCTAAAAAATTTCGAAATTATTGGCTGATCCTCCTGGCCGCGATCTCTTCGTGGCTTACAGTCACCCTTTCTTAATCAACTGCAAACATCCCTTTTTCGCTGGCGTCACATGATAAGCTCTGTCCGTATTGTGCTTCCAAGAATGAAGGAATGCACGACCAACTTCAGCGACTATGAGAGAACCGTCGTTGCCCAGCTTTAGAATCCCTGCAACGCCGGATGCAGCTGCGAGAACACACCGTACAACCCGATCTGCTACCTGGTACGAGTGTTTTACTCGGCGTGCTTCGCCGGTTGCACCGAGTTTGAACGCTTCGAGAATGGAACGAAAGTATTGGACCTTCAAACTTATGCCATTTCGCGGCATTTTATACTGCGACTATTAAATATATTGTTGCAGAAGTACGCGAACTGTTTGTGTCTTCTCAGCGGAAACGTGCCCGAAACGAACGGCGTTTGTGGTTCCCACTGTGACCTCATTTACGCGTTCATGCCTCTGCTTGCGATCTTTGTCGGCTTGCTCTTCGTCGCGTCGACGCCGGTCCAACAAGCTGAGCTAAGGCAACCGAAATGTTAAAAGTGTGGATGCTTGGGTTTATTAGAAACTCAATTTTTTGCTTATTTTTTATTTATTTTCATGTTTATGCTGAAACTATTTTTAATTGTTTTTATTTTTCTTTATTTTTTCAAAAATTTATTCCGGCATTACACTTATCTCAAATTTTACCACGATGCGTTAGCAAAAGCAGAGAAAAATCTTTTTTCGCTAAAATGGTAACGTCGAAATTGTAAATGAAAAATACCATAAAATGTGTGCTTATATTACTGTGCAACTGGAAATTTTCAGAGTCATAAAAAATATATCAAATTTTTTCGATGACCAATAACGTTTGCTAGCAAAAATTGTGTCCATTTGGTATTTTCCTATGTTTACGTGGACCTCCGGCTTCGGCAGGAGATGGGCCTTTGCCTCTGGCTCCGGTTTTTCTAAAGATGGAACTCCGGCTTCAACTCGGGTTTTTCTCAAAAAATCGCCTCCAGCCGCACACTAATAACCACTATGTATCATTTTGTTGCTCACTACATTTGTTTGCCTGATGCAAAAACTATTATCATCAACGTTGCAGACGGTGTACCCCACGCCAAGCCAGACACCGCCAAAAAGCCACTTTTAGAAACAAAAACACATTTTCGAGAAATTTACCGCCCAGTCGGCGTCGCCGAAAAACTGCCCATCCGGTAACATTTACCGCTTCGCTGCATCTCCGTGCGACCGTATGATCTTCTAATCTCCAGTTTAGATCTCGTTCGTCGCTCACCGATTCCGCACTTTCTGCCATAATCGTGTTAAAAACTTTGCAGCAAAAAACATCGCCATTAACATTTCTCTTAACGATAATGGCCGTCGTCAACGGCTTTTTGCCCTCCGGCGTTCCTGCGGCAGGTACAAGCGAGTAGACGTCTAATTGTAACGTTCGGGAAAAAACTTTCATCAAGTTTCTCTCGGAGGAGCTCCACGTGTCGTGCCGACTGACACAATTAGTCCGGCAAACGAATGACTTTTCTATCACGCCCGCGGACGAGTATCGAAAATTTCGGGCCTCTTTTTCGGTACGTGGGGGTGTAATGCATGAAATACGTTCTAGGCCATGACAATTTAACGTCTAGTTTCGGGCGCGCTGACAAAGTGGTCAACAACAGTTACCGGTGAGGTTTTCTCACTCCGTCGACGGCGAAAAAGACGTTTACCGCGAATAAAGGAAAACGTGGATGAATCGACACGTTTAGGTCTCTCCAGAGAGAGAAGGAAATGGCAAAAAGTCAGTCTGTGTAAATGGCTGAGGCGTGTTTGCGCAAGAGAAGTTTGTCGGGCGAAAACTCGACTAAAGTTGTTCCCGAAGGCTTTGCGTGACTGGTTTTCTCCCGACTTTACTGCGTGTTTTACGATGTTCTTACATGCCGATCGACGGAAAGCGATAGCGGCCGGGTGCCCGTTTCGATTTGCGAGAAATGTCTCTGTTTACTCTATCATATGGTCGTGTCATGCTTGGTTACTGTCAGTCAGCGAGATTTTGTCAGAAAATTTTAGGCTCATTCCTGAAATGTGATACACGTCTTTCTTGCTCACGTGAAAGCTAACGAAAAACCCGAAGGCGAGCGTTGCTCTTGACGTTGGGTCGATGTTCTTGACCCATCGATTTTTGAGCAGTTGCACCCATATCACATCCTTCTAAAAATTCTAAAAACTACAATTTGTATACTAATCAATCACGGAGCTGACCCCATCGATTTTTTAGAGAACTTCTCGACTTTTTTCTCATTCGTCGTTCTCGATCGATCAGCAGCTGTTTTCTCTGCGCGGCGTGGGATTACTGTAAATAGCGCATTCTCTTCTTGGCACCAAGGTCGCTCTCCTTTGTAGTCGCCCTCACGCGGCCCACACGACGATGAATCCGATGCTGACGTGAGGTGGACGCTCCGGCAATTGTCTCCATTTCTTCCTTTCTCTGCTCAAAAAATCTTTCCTCATAGTTTGTGTATGTGAGTCACATCTTTTTTGCTGATCTGCCGACTGCTTTGAACATATCACTGTCAGGAATGATGCTCATTGCGTTGCTTCTACTGCCAGCACTGGTGCTAGTTGAAGCTACTACTGCCGGTAAGTTTTATCACCTTATGCAGTTGATAGGAAAGTGGTTGAGCATGTACCAGGTGGTGAATTTTTGTGACACAAATTCGACCACACGTTGTTTCCTCAGTTTTGCAAAGTACCGCACTTTTACACTTTTAGCTCCCCCCTTGTAATAGCCCCGGAGTTATAAGTGGCACAGGGGGGCTAAATTTGAAAAAAATGTTTTTACCTAAAATGGCCAAAATCAAGTTTAGCCCTCGGGGGCAATAAGTGGAAAAATACGGTAGACATCGTTGATGCACAGGCGAGAAAGTTTCGTAATGAGTGCTGAAGTACGGGTTTTGAGATTCGTATTAGTTGCAACGTTGATTAGTTGTGGTTTGTAAATAAGTTTTTTTGATAGGCGAATTTTATAATTTCTAACTGAAATTTGCATAGCTTCAGTAGATTTGTTTCGACTTTGAAATTTTCCAAGGAGGAAAATACCAGCAGGAGAGTGATGCGCCTTTTGAGGCACGATAATGTTTTGACGACCAATTTCCTACTGGTTGGCTCAAACGGGATGCAAAGCTAATAGAAATTTTGTCCGCTTGTTGCAATGCACCGGTTCATCAGCTCCGAAGAGGTAGAACGTCGTCCATATGCGTTTCTCTCCCTGTCATCTAAACACTCTAAACTACTATCAGTACTGACATAAATGGTGAGAGAAGTTTCCCTCGAAGTTCGGACTTTTACTCGAGAATTTAAAGCTGAAAAACGTCGAAATTAAAGTTAGCAGGTCTTTGAATTCCTGAAATGAGTGATTTACTCCCAAAGAACATCGGTTAACACATGCCAACCATGTTGACAGAACTCATTTTGACTCAAGTCTGATTTTTACAGATTAAAAGCAAAATGACGCTGGAAAAAAATGCCAATAGTCATGCTCTTCGCGTTTTTTTTTATCATTTTGTTCGACATTCTGTTGACCTATCGCTATCATGGCAACTGCACAGCAAGGCATATAAATTCTCTGAGCTGCACTATTCCCGCTCATGCACAACCAGACGTACTTTCAAACAATCCATACATAGCGTCTGTTTGTGAACTGTCTAAAAACGTTCGTTACGCAACCGCCTGGTGGGCTCATACCGGGTCACTTTAGATTGGTTCAAATGATCGATTTTCTAAAAACCCACTCGGTTTTTCGTTTAAGAAAACGACGAGATTTTATACGATTTTATTCTTCCTGTCCGCTGTTGTCCATCTGCATGCACAATGGGAAATTGTGCAACTTTTGAAAGAAAAATATGTCGCATGTTACAACTTTGTTTGACCAGTGGAAGCAGTGCGTGACAGAATTGGTTTTACTGCACGTTGTCCATCGAAGACGTCTGAGCGCTTAGTCACCATTTGATAGCTTTCCTTTACAAATTCTCTCACGCCCAACTGCCCATCTAAGTTGCCAATAAAACTGAATGGGAGTCACGTAAAAAACAGAAACGTCCTATCATCAAAAATCGGTGCAATCTTCAACTTTCGCTAAGAGCTTTTAGGAGAAAACCTCTTTCCCAATCCAGATTTTGTGCTTTACCTTCACTCTTGCGTTTGATCGAGCCGAAGCGTGAAATTCGACATCTCTACTTTTGTCACGTGAGATCGGGGGTACTCTGCTGTTTTTTTTCTCCACTTTCACGATCGTATTGTTTGGCACAACTAGGGCGTTGAAGTTGAACAAATGCGGAGAGTCAAAGAGCAAAAGGAATGTCGCCCATTGTGCATCCTTTGTTTGCAATCAACGCCCGGCAGGTAGTGATTTTCCTCCTTTGAGCACGCGGAGGACGACGCTCGCGAAGGTTTTTTTGGAAAGAAAATTCGACACGGGGGACTCGGCGACGTATTCTTTTGATTCGATTAAAAAAATTCGATGAAGAAAGCGTCAAGGTTAAAGATGCGCAATCTGCACCTGACGTAATAAAAGTAGGAGAAAGTGACTTTGTCCCGTGGCGACGCAGCGGTACGCACGAAGCGTTCGATTGTTAGGGTGTGCTGATGATAGATTATTTTTTTTTCCTGCTAAAAATTCGATCGTCCATCTCAAGGACAGGTGCTGCAGTGTAAACACTTTAAGAAATTCTAAAGTATTGGACAATCGATTTTGCGCAATTTCAAACCTTTTTATTGTTGGCCTTGACGAGCATCACTGAGGATTTGGTCACGTGTTGGACATTTTAAGCAGTTTACGATCAGAAAATTGTTCGACTGACCTGCAAGTTGTCTAAATTTTGAGGTTTAATGGTGCATTCGATCGGTGTTCACTAGAGCAGATTGAAAGTCAGACAGGGGCAACGTAGCGCTAGTTAGGTGTTAAAGATAGATAATCAGGCGAAAAAATGCGAATAGTAAAAATACGTAAAAATTTTGTAGTTTATATTTTAAAATCGTCTTCCAATAGCGCTAGACGAATACCAACAGGCCATAGATAGCTATAGCATATAGTCACTAAACAAGTGACTCTCCAGGGCGAAAGGTATCCAGCGAAAACTAAAAAACGCACGCAATTTGGCGCTTACCATTAGCACATATTTTTTCTCCACACTTGTAAAAAAAACGTTTTGAAAAAAAGGCTTACACCTTCAACTAACTTTTGTCCCCAGGGGATTCGCTCGCTTCAGTCGGATGCAAAAATTCTGCTATAAATAAAATTTCACGGCATAAAGCTCAGTTCGGAAATTTTTAGACAACTCGAAGTTGAAGTAACAAATTACACCGCAAAAGCGTAACATATTGACTGAGAAGCAGATATTGTAACCGACTGCTGTCTGAGCCAAAAATTAATAACACTCTTGAGGCTATAAACTACTAATTCGAATCTATTTTTCAGAAAAATGTCCAACAGATCTGCTAGTCATCATCGACAACTCGGGCAGCGTGCAGCCCGTCTTCTCGCAGGAGAAGGAGATCGCCGCCACGCTCATTCAGAACCTCGACATCGCGCCGGACGTCACCCGCGTCGCACTCGAGCAGTTCAACCAGGGCGCGAACCTCGTCTGGAGCTTCAACAAGTACGCCGACAAGGAGGACGTCGCACCGGCTATCCTCCAGCTTAACGCGATCGGCGGCTCGACGAACACCTACGACGCGCTTCGGCTCGCGCAGAAAGAGATGACCGACTTTGCGCGACAGAACGTCAATCGGATCCTTCTGCTCGTCACCGACGGAAATTCGCAGAACACTATCGAAGCGCTCAGCGAAGCGACTGATGACCTCGCACGCGCCGGCGTCGTTATCTTCACGGCGACGGCAAGCGATCGGCCGGGCGCCCTTGAGTTCGGCATCTACACGCAGAATCACTGGGATCGGGTCTTTACGAAGACCAACATCACGAGCCTCGTGCCCGAGGTGACGCGAACAATTGCGAGTGGCATTTGCATCCGCCCGACGATTCCACCACCGATTGCGACGACGGTTCCATACGTCGTTTCGCCCCCGGCTCCGCCGCCGTCGACGACCACGGCGTCGTCAACGACAACTACAACTCCAACCACAACAACTCCAACCACAACAACGACGACCACGACTCCGACAACGACTACGACTACCACGCCGACAACAACGACCACTACTACGACCCCGACGACCACTACTACGACCCCGACGACCACTACTACGACCCCGACGACGACTACAACGACAACCACTCCGACAACGACCACGACTACAACAACAACAACAAGCACAACCACGACTACTGTTACAACCACTCCTGGTAGGGATCATTCGTTAGTTGTCATGTTTGCAAACAGCTTTAAATTCGACCCGTCTCTGCCTGCAAAATTGGCTATCCTGACGTGTTAACATTTGCGTTATGTCCGCCCTTTTATGGAAGACCTCCATAATCGAAAAGATGAGGACCTTCGATTTCCAATTTGCGAAGAAATTTTATGTCTGAGGATTGGCAAGGGCAACCTTTTAGACGCGATGTTGGGTTTGTATCCTGTCATCCGGCACCTGCCTAGTGTCTATCGGAGGGTGAAACAGACCTGAGGAGCAGAAATTCTCAAATTTCCGTAACGTCATGACGGTGATCATAGTTGGTGTCTATAAGTTTTAGAAGCGCACTACGCGTGAGATATCGACATTGTAGTTTCACAGTTCCGCATCGTTTGCGAATAAAATCGCACAAACGTGAAAGCTTATGAGTTTTTCTTCTTTTACAGACTGCACGGAACTGCGTGCTGACGTCATCTTCTTGCTCGACGGCTCGAGTAGCATTGGTTCGGAGGCGTTCACGCACGAAGTTCTAAGATTCGTGATGGGACTCGTGCACACGTTCGAGATCGGCGAAGACAAGACGCAAGTCGGCGTCATCCAGTTCAGCCACTTGCTCAAGAACGAGATTCCGCTCAGCTTGTACGACAACAAGAACGGTCTGCTCGACGCAATCGGTCGGATTCAGATTCTCAACGGGCGAACTCTGACGGGAACGGCCATTCAGAATATGACAGAGGTTGGCTTCTCTACCAAAAACGGCGCTCGACCGGCCTATCCGAAGGTCGGAATCGTCGTCACCGATGGGCGATCACAGGATGACGTCACCGGACCGGCGCAGCAGGCGCGAAATGCCGGAATTCGACTGATATCGATCGGCGTCACCGATCACGTGTCGTTCGACGAACTACTCGAAATCGCGGGAAGACGCGAGCTCGTCTTCTACTCGAAGAACTTCTCGGAGCTCAACGCGCCGCAGCTGAAGACGCTCGTGCAAAACGTCGCGTGCAACAGTAAGGAGGCGCAAGAGAATATCATTTCAATACCTGCATTCGAACTGCTTTTACCGCCGACTTTTTGTAAAATTTTGAAAACAACAGGCAAGAATTTTTTTAAAAGTAAATTCAAAGCATAAAGTTCAGATGCTGGTCTGCACGGCGATAAAGGTGTCTAAAGTAGTCGGTCTGAAAATGTTGAAAATGAATGCTTTTGAAAAGCAAAAACATGTGTGAAGTCTGCACGTGTTTAAAAAAACTGTAAAATGTACAGGTAAAAGTATAGGTAAAATGCACGGGTGAAACGTATGGGTAAAAACTGCACTTCTTTGAAAGTAGATTTCCAAAAAGAGCTTCAACAATTGCGAAAAGTGACACAAATTTAAGAAATGGCAGATTTCACGCACAAGTTGTTTACGTAAGTAATCAGGCCGACCCCCTCCCCCCTGTCAATGTCCGTCAACTTTCGGCCGACCCCTACCCGTTAACGTAAATTGTGTATCACCCCTATGTATCCACGGAACAATTTAGCTTTGGACCATGGGACTCCAGCCCGGAGCTAGGCGGACGCTTCATTGCTACTGTGAATATTTTTACCAAATGGCAGTCCAGGTTCGCAATCAGGATCAATTATAGCGTCCAAGTCTCTGTCGTACTAAAATACTACACGTGATTTTTGACATATAAGGATTTGTGACAGATATATTGATGTGCAATTTACGGTATATATTAGTTCTATAAATAGAGTTGCGGCAAAACAGTGCTGCGAGCATCTCTATTCAGTGTGCAGCTTAGTTGGAAATTCTGAAGCAAACTAATTATAAGCTTTAAATTTAGAATTTCTTGCAGGAAAAAATTTTCGGTTTGGAAACCGCAAAATGCGGGGTCGCTTTGCCGATCTCTCTGTGAAACGACGTCCACGGAGTTTCTTCGCACTCATGGTTCAAAAGTTGTTAGAAGAGTAGTAGAAAAGTAATTAATTAGTGACACTTTTTATTTTTAATTAATTAATTCGGGGGACATTTTTTATTTTAAATTGCGTCTACTCAATAGCTTCGTACTCCCCTGCTGCCCAGACCGCTAGGAGCATGAGATAGCGGTCATGCAAAAATCACGAGCGCAGAAAACTAGTATTTTTTATACCCACCTCTGTGCGCATTACTGCTCGTTTGGTCCACATCCCCTCCCTGGGCACTTGCTTCTTCGCTCCCCTTTGGGCAAAAGAAAAACAAAAGTTCGCACATAAACTGTACTTGAAAGTCTTGAAAATAGTGGCGCCGAAAGTGCAAAGTTTGCAATGATTCAAGCCAAATTTGAGCCAAAAATCCAAAATTTTTTTAAAAATTCGCAAAATATTAGCACAAAATAACTTTGGAAACGAGAACGTGCTCTTTCGATGGAGCCCCACCCCTTCCCCCCGTCGTGTCGCGCTCGTTCGTGCGCTTTTCTGGAACACCCTACCCGGGTCAGTGGGCACGTGATTTTTGCATGACCCCCATATTAGCAAGACAGCTTTAAAAAGAGAACTCTACGGGTCAAGGGAATCTGAAAAAAATTTTTTGAGATTCGGTGGAGCAAAACTCAGACTCAAGTTAGGACTGCTACTGACGGACGGACGAACATGCAAACAGGCAGACAACTTTGTTTACGGGTGCGGGCTCCAGAAAATGCATAAGGACAAAAATAAACCAGAGGCAAATGCGTTTTGGCGTGTGCACACAGCTGCTATAGTCGAGCCTCTCGAAATTATGATCTTAAACTGCAACCATGTGACTTACGTTTGCTCCAAACGACTGCCCAACAGCTCGTGTAACCATGGCGTTGGCGTACCACTCCGGGTAGTCATCAGTCTCGTTTAAGCGCATTGAGATAACACCAGTGTTCCTGCTCAGTCTCAGTCCCTCTGTGTTGTTTGCCTTTTGAAACCATCCACACAAACCAGTGACCGGCCAGTCTTTTGCTGGTAACAGTAAAGTCACAACGACCATACACGTATCGCTATTCGGTGCACACAAGTTTTATTCGGTGGACGGGCGGACGGCCACCAACGTCTATCGAAAAAATGGTAACACTAAATTGTATGTACAAACCGCCACAAAAAAATGCGTAAACAGCTGTGGCGATGTTCCCATACCAAACCATTTATGAATATGGTGTGCTCAGTGCGCTTTCGCCGCCCGCCAAAAGATAAAAATAATTTTTTTAATTTGTTCGAAAAATTTAGACTTTATTAAAAATCGTCTAAAATTTTTTTAATTTTCTCGAGAAATTGTCGAAAATAGTTATGTTATATGAAGGCAAAATATATTCGTGAACTTTGGGTAGACAAAATGTTTCCTGTCTACGGTCCACCGTTCACCGCGTCCACCGAGTGCGATCCCTAGTATTAACACAACTAATAGTACATGTCACTAATCGCTCTTGGCAGTAACTAGCTGTATATGTACAGAGTTTTATTGCATCCTGCCGGAAGCGAGCAAAGCGAGTATTAAAAAAGAATGCCTACTGGTCTTACTTAAAAAATCCCCCTCCAATCTTGCCAGCCGACAAAAGGTAGCCGACGTTGTGAGCAACTTGTCAGTGGTGGGCGCCGACTTGCCAATGGTATGTACCAACTTGCGAAGCGAATTTGGTGGGGGTTCGGGGGGCGAAGCCCCCGAAAAAATCTCTTTTCGTTTTGATTTTTTTACAAGAGAGAGAGAAAAACGCAGTACGGTGACAAATCGTGGCCTCCTTTTCTCTCTTGCTTCAAAGACTTATGTGCTGGTGTTTTTTGTAAAACGGCAGGATGCCTGTTCGGCTTTGCCGATTTACTTGTAGTGCACAATTTGCAACAGTTTGGAATGCTGTGTCTGAGTCATACCGTGCCGAGTACCTGGGTGAGGCGTCGCCTGCCAAGCCCTGCCTGCACGTTCAGGATACCAGTTGTGATGTGTTAAGACGAAAGCTAAGCAAAATTCCGTGTGGTTGAAATGAGAAAACTCCGTGAGGTAATCCAGAACGCTTGCGTGCTGTACGCAAAATGGCTGGTTGGAGATGACATTGCAGTCTTCATCTGTAATTATCTAAACGTTAATTTAACTTAGATCTTTTATACATCGGCGACTTGCTGCCTTTCACGAACCTGACTCTCAATGCTAATCTGCATGCCGGTGATTTTGCCGAAGGCGCTTGGTCCGTTTATCATCTTGTTAATGTCGTCACGTAAGCTGATTAATCGCTTATGTATTTCAAACTTCGTTCTAAAAATTCTGCGCAAGTGGCAACTGCAAAGACAAAGCGCATTGTGCTGAAAATTATTAAGCAATAACTGAACTGCAGTTCTTATATGATGTATTTCGGAATGCCACGGTGACACTTTGGAATAACGTGGCACGTTCAGGACGTGATCAATCATTCGAACGGTGAATACTGTGTACGCTGAATAGTTAATAACTAGCTGGACCCGAGCGGTTATGCGGCCACTGCCCCTCAAGGATCGCCGACCTTCGCTGCCGCTATTGAGCGTCTGGGGTGCTCGCGGCAGATCGCCGACCTTCTCCGCCGACTATCGGCGCCACCATCGTTCGTGTGGGGTGGGCGAAGGGGTCGCCGACTATCGCCGCCGCTGGAATTGGCGAGGGGATCGCCGACTATCGTGCGTCTGGGGTGGGGCGGGCGTGAACCTGCTGCCATGAGGTTTACTCGCTCGCGCCGTGTTGTGCGTGGCACAGCAGTTTGCGTGCAATCCAATTCTTCGCGAACAATTCTTCGCCAAGCCAGTTCTACACGCTCGCTTTCTCGCCTTTTGGCGAACAGTTCTTTGCTGAGCACAACAAACAAACTTGTTCTTGTTCGAATTTTGATGTCGAGCCAAAAATTCGAAAATATATTTTTTACTGAAAGTGATTTTTCTTGACGGGATTACATCGGGCATGATGAGAGGATCACGAAAATGTAAGATTAGTAAAATTGGGATCACTCTAGCATGAGTTATTGGTAGGAACGTATCAGCTGGTGCAACGAAAGTTAGCCTTTAAGGTGGCCCATTGGTCAACAGCTTTTTCCGCCCAAACAGGCCGACAGCGTTCGCAAAAACACGCGTGCGCTAAG
>JAQGBB010002115.1:0-11580 GCA_034691745.1 Prismatolaimus dolichurus | reverse complement strand
CATCCCGGCGAACACTACGCATAGCTCTGCCGCATGCACTCGCATAGGGTCACTCAACACCACGATCGACAACAAACGCCTGGTACCCTTTGGCGTGCAAGACTACTTGGACACCACTTGCTCTGGTCGCCGTTGCATCGGAAGTGACATTCCACAGTTGTCGAGAGCCTTTCCCAACGAAGTCGTTCAGCTCTCCTTCTCCGCCTTTGAGCCACCCAGATTTGAGATACAAACGGCAGCTGCAAGGATTAACGTCCAGGCGAAGATCGCTTGCTCGGTATTTCACGCGCCTTATGTTCACACAAATTCTACAATTTTGAGTAAAATTTTCGTTTTATGTCGTTGCTAGTCGCACACGTAGCTTGCGCATGACTCGGATGTGGTCATGGTTTTATACTGCACCCGGAAAATGTTTAAAATTTCCGTGAAACTCAGGCTCAAACCTGTAACGTGTTGAAAAACAGTGCGTAGTGTTTCAATGAAAATTATTTTGCAATGTTTTTATTTTATTTTCTGTCCGGCTCTGTTTTTATTTTCATTTTCATTCCTGACCTCTGAAACTTTTCAGTTTCATTCTGGGTCGGCCGAATTTTTCAAACTTGGATAACATAGACCAAAGGTGGAAACCTCGCAGTTGCACTAGTGACGTTCCTTGTATATAAGACGTTTGTATACAAAGGCCGTTTGTAAGCCCCGTCATCCAATGACTACCCGACCTGACGGCCTTACAACAAGATCTAGAAAACACGCAGGGCTCCAAGCGGACGATAGTCCGTCCTTGTTCATTCTCATTTTCATTCCAGTTTCCCTAAACTTCACTTTCGTTCTTGATCCCCGGACTTTTCATTTTCATCGAAAAGACTAACTGTGCATGAATAATGCAGCGGTGTTTTCGCACAGGTTTTGAAAACAGATGGAAAAGAAATCCCAGTTTTCGAAACGGCAGCTTGGATTGACGGCTTTGCAACAGCATTCGGCATTGCAGATAGTCGGCTTGTCGGCAACGTATCAAGCTCAAAATTAGTTTCAATCGAGCTCGTGCGCTCGGAAATTGGCGACATCCAGAAAGATGCGCTAAAACAGGTGAGTTGACATTGACAGCACTGCCTTCAACTAGGCCTACCCTCAATAGACGTTTGCCTCCGGCGACTTTAAGGTTTAAGAGACTTTGTGAGAAACCTTTTTTGAGTTATAGATGCAGCAATGTAGAGGGGTCGAGCCTGCACCAGGGACTGAAGACCGTTTGGCGATATCATGTCTCTACGATTATTTATGAATTTTGGAAATTTCGAATTTTACGTGGGAACGTTCAAAATTAGCCATTTTTGTGCTTTCGAAAGATCGTGAGGTACTCTGAGAGTGATAGTTGCATGGTGTTCTCGACGGACTAATGAAAGCCCCACTTGGTCAATTTTTGAAAAGAAGAAAAGTGAACATATTGTGTGAACGAAGAAAACGCCGACTATTGAATAAAACTAATTTTAACGATATCCACTTTGCCGTTGGCGAGCCGCATCTGACTGAAATTTTTCCATATGGGGCTGAATATCTGCGAAGTAAATCTAGAAAATTTAGAAATCCTATTAATGGTCGATTAATGGACATTTTAAATATAAAATAGCTGAGTCTGAAAAAGCCTTGCAGACTAGATATTTCGTGAATGGCTTACCCTTTTGCGTTTCTCTCAACGTCGACTCATATGAAATCGTTGTGGAGGATTCAAGAAAAAATAAATTTTTTTGGGTAACTCCGCCTCCTTTTGGAAATATGAAATTGAGATCTCACATTCAGATTTATTGAAAATTCTGTTAAAGTTTCGCGTCTCGCTACGCTTGGCGCAATAGTGGATCATGCAAAAGTCATGTGTTCCTAAAAATGATGTTCCTTTGGACCCCCACCCCTCGTGTTCTTTTTTATGTGTAAGAGATAGTCTATGTTTAACACTAAACGTGTCCTATTGGGTCACCCCACTCCCCTCCCCGAACACGTGATTTTTGCATAAGCCCTAAACTATAGCTTCAGTTTTTTCGTTTGGTTGCAGAATTTTTTGAACATTTTTTGCGCGACAGTCTTTTGTAAAGCTTGGTGCGCTTTCGACAGTTCAATCAGCTGACCGCTTTGCGATCCCTTGTTCCCACACAGAGTTATAAGTTGTCAAAGTGTTGCCTCTCCTTCGAGATTGGCGAATGCTCCTCCGACTTTTGAATCCTGGAAGAAACGCTGCTAATGAGATAGTGAACATGAAAAATGTGTTGCCCCAGTGTTTTGAATTTAATCAATCAGCGTTGAGCAGGTCGCGTGACTTGCTCAATCAGTGACACTTATTGCTCTAAAACGCTCCAAATATTAGATGTGCACCAGGCGTATATAAGTTACTTTCCAATTCAGCCAATCGCAGTTAGAGCCAAAAGGAGGCGGAGTTTCGTATGAAATTTATTTTTTCCTGAATCCTCCACAAAGATTTCATATGAGTCAGCGTCGAGAGAAACGCAAAAATGCGAGCCATTCATGAAATAGCTAGTCTGCAAAGGTTTTTCGTACTTACTATTTTACACTAGAAATTTCCGTTAATCGACCGAGCCGCAATAGGATGCCAAAATTTTCTGGATTTACTCTCCAAGTGTTCAGCCCAAAGCGGAAAATTTTCAGTCCGATACGGCTCGCCAACGGCGAAGTGAATATCGTTGAAATTAGCTTAATTAAAATAGTTGGCGTTTTCTCACTTTATATCAAATGTTCATTTTTCCTTTTCTTCAAAAATCGAGCGGATACGCTTCGATTTTTTTGAAATTGCAAAAATGCCTAATTTTCGACATTCCCACGTAAAATTCGAAATTTCAAACATTCATAAAAATCGTAGAGGCATGACATCGCCAAAAGGTCTTCAGTCCCTGGTGCGGGCTCAATCCCTCTACATTGCTGCATCTATAACTCAAAACCAGTTTCTGAAAACTTCTCCAGTGACCATGGCTCAGTAGGCGGTTTGCTTTCACAGGGTCGCTTAAGTCGTTTCTTTCGGTTTTCCTTATGCCAGAGAACGTCCGGCTTAATCTGCATTTTATGACAGGTTTAGTAGGACAGAGGTGAAAGCCTAGACGTAGGCAGCTGATGATAGACATTAGCAATTTACCGAATAATGAAAACAGCGACCTTGACCACGTGTTTGGTGTCTCACGTAGCCTTGTTCTTTTGCGGTTCATAGATGTTTTTCACTGCTGTGAAACCGGTACTTTTGCAGCCTCCAAAAGTACCGGTTTCACTGCTGTGAAACCGGTACTTTTGGAGGCTGCAAAGAAATTTGGACAAGACGGGTTTCCGATTCCGATGCCAGAAAATGTCGTCCTCAACGCAACAGCTGCAGAAGTTCTTCTGGTCGAAGGTGATGGCATACTCGTTTGCACAGAGTTTCAGATTAACTGGTAACATTGACTTGCGTCTCTGGCCGTTCTTGTTGCTATTCTGCTGCTTTACGTGTGAACCGCGAACCTGATGCAGCATGTGAAGTGTATTACATTTAATCTCGGCTGCATTTATCAAATAACTTGTCGTGCTATTCCCGGGGAACACACGTTCAACGGTTGTTCACGAAAGGCTGCGGGCGACAGGGCGACATGTCGCCCGGGTCGCCCGGTTTTTCTCGGTACGTCTATGCCATATTTGCAAATCTTTGAAAGTGCTTTAAAATTGCTTATATTTAGAAGTAGCAATCATTGAGAAAAAGGACCATAAATATCACAATACCCTTTTCAAAAAAATGGCGCCTAGAGTCTATGATCAATGTCGCCGTGTCGCCCGGTCGTCCGTCGCCCGGATTTGCACCCCTAAGCGTGAGCAAACAACAAACACTATTAGATGCCAACAGCGAACAGTGCTGTGGTGTCGTCATCAGACTCCAGTCACGTGTAACTGCCATTTCCGCACACGTTCAAAAACACATTCCAACCAAACCGAAAAGCACGTCACGAAGTATGACGTAACAAGAAGGTAACCTTTGGAAAGCTTATCTCTCCCTCATCCTGGAGCTGCAACGGCTGAGATTTCGCATGACCGAGAGACAGCGCACCGGTTTGTTTGCAGTCTCGCAAGCGTCCAGGTTGCGCAATATAAAAGGCGCTATCAGTACAAACACACGGCACTATCAAAGCAACGCCAGATTTGTTGCTTCGCCACCGTGAGGTGTCGTAAAACATTTACTGTCAACGAGTTGCACGTGTGCTCATAAAAGGTGGAACACACGTGACGTATGGAAGGAAACAGCAGTTTTTCTCCTCCAAATTCTTCCTCAACGACACCAGAAGCGGTCCACAATGACCGCGAGTTCGACCTCTTCCGCATGATCTCTCTCTGCGTGAACAGCGTCCTCTTCATCCTCACAAGCGCGCTCCTCCTCGTCAAGATGCGTCGCGATAGCGAGTTGCGAAGAAGCAGCTCGAACGCGCTGTCCCACTACACCATCAACAGAAAGGACGTAACGACTAATCGACCGAGCGACGTTGAAGCAAACTGTTCCTGGGCAGCGTTCAAAGGCTTCATCGGCCCTTTCTCGACTCCAAAAATCTATCTTTTCGACAAAGTTATCGGCGATGCCGCGTTCCTTCTGCTCGCAGTCATCGAGGCGTTCTTCGCGTTCGTGAGCCTCAAACCGACCGACATTCTCTACACGCCTGACTCAACGACGTCGACGATGCAAGCTATCGACATCACAATCGATGCGATCGACAATGCCTGCTGGGCACACGCCGTGCTCACTCATGCATTAATGTGCTCACAGCATTACCGGATCGCGACAGATTCGGTCGGTCTGAGGGCGGCACCGGGGATTTTGCTTCCTCGTTACGGAGTGAAGACAAACCTCATCCTAATCTGGCTGATCTCCGCCGCGGGCGGTGCTTGGATCGAGTTCTGCTATGCCTACTGGATGAGCCAGCATTACACGACTGGGCAACTTGCACCACAACTCTGCGTTACGATTCCGACTTTCCTTGTTCCACTTGGAGTAATCGCAGTGCTTTCGGTGAAGATTTCGGCGCGGCTCCGAGAGGAGAAGGCGAACGCGAGGTGGCGACGCCTGGGGGCGATGATTCGACGGATATCGACGAGCTTCGTGCCACGACGTAGGGAGGCAGTGGTCTCGTTTGAGAACTCGGATGACTATTCGACCGCGACGGCCGAGTCGTACGTGTCCAATCATCGACCGGAGGGAAGCGTCGAGGACGCGTTTTCGAGGAAGGTCATTCGCTTTACGGTGCTTTTCACCGTGTGCTTTTTGCCTTATCATGCGACGGCGGTGGCTATTGCGGCGGCGAACCTTGACCTCGATCGATTGTCGGCCTGGCAACAGGCGTTGAAACAGACGGCGGACTTTGTTTTTGGATTGTACTTTGTGCTTTATCCGGTGATTTTGTTTCACCGCGATGGCGATCGGGTTTGCTCTATTTTTAGCTGTAAATGATGTGCCTGTACACAATCGATGCATTAAGGCGTGTCCAAATAACCTTCGGATAAAAATGAAAATTTTGATCAAATTTTCGAGTTTTGCGGGAAAGCTAACAAATCGGATTTTCGATATAAAGTCGTGCGCGAATAAGTGGGACATGCATAAGTGGAGCCTCATGTGAAATATCTCCTAAGTGTAACTTTTTTGCGAGTTCCTTCAAGCGTGTGCGTGAGGAAAAATGTTCGCATAAGTGTAACATCTCGTAAGCGGAACTTTTTTGCCAGTCCTTTGAAAGTTCCAGTTATAAGTGCACGACTTGATGGCTGTCGTCTCCAAAGGATCAAGTCTAAATAAAGCATGTCAGTGGGCGAACAACGTGGACGTATAATTTGCCCCCACATAACAATTTGCTAAGTTAACAAGGCGCCGTTTGATTGGACATTAGCACTACGCGAAGGCCCATTACTAATTATATTAATAAGGTTGCGTCTCTTGAACACGAGTAGAGTGGAAACAGAAATTAGCATCTACGCAGTTTCAGACAAAGGTCAAATCTAGAGTACACCTTCTTGTCAGTAGAGCTAATCTACTGGCGGCAGTCAGAAAAGGAATCGATCCCGCTTCAGATCGACATAATGTTTTCTCATTCAATAATATCAGTATTTCTCATCGCACAGTTTCGACAGTACTTCGCCCTGAACCAATCCGAAACAGAAAATCAATACCGTTACCTCGTCGCTCGATGGTGCGACCCCTTCCGGAACTTCTCTCAAAGCGCCTACCCATCGTACGACGCCCGACTCGAGACCTTCTTCAGATCGAATTGCAGCGCCTATGTGCGCAGTTTACAAACGATCGTCACCTTCTTCGGCATTGACCAGATCTGGATGCCACTCTCGGTTCACGCCAAGATGGCGCAAGAATCAGCAGCGATTATAGTCGAACAAAACTACAGTGTCCCGTCAAGCTTTCTCGCCCGGCACTGTGAAAATCGGATCATAGCTCGGCTCTACTACTCACTCTGGGAGTTCCTCGCGGCGTTCGTCACCCCGGGGGTAATCGGCTCAGCGATCTTCTACCTTCAGGGATTCGTCAGCGTCCTTTTCTCTCCCCTCGCTTTTCTAAGTGTTCTCTGCAGCTTCGCCGTTCTTCGCGAAGTTGGCCGACATCAAGAAATTGATATCATGCGTCTTCTTCGCGCCGATCTTGCTTTTCAAGCACTCAGCTTTTTCGTCTTCAGCTACTTCATAATGTTCAGTTCATGGCTTGCCGCCGCCCCTTTCTGCTTCGTGTCTCCACTAGCAGCACTCAACTTCGAAGCCGTCGGCGTCGCGTTCGAGTTATGGGCCATGAATCCGATCTGGTTAATGTCGTCGATTAATAAATCGCTTATCATGATCGAGCGAACAGTTGCTCTCTATCGACCCATCTGGTATCACAGCGTGGTCACAAAAAACTTAATCAATAAAGTTTTCACCTTCGTGTTTTCCGTAACGATCCTCATCGTCGCAGTTGCGACGGTGTTTTTCTTTGAGAACGCCTTCGGCAAGCAAACCATCTTCACGCTCACTCAGCTCACCGACTCAATTGGCATTCAAGTCAGCTTGTTCTACTGTTCTCTTCTCTGCCCTTCGGCACTCCTTCAAGCCTGCTGTGCTCTCCTCTTGACGTTAAAGCTTCGACGGCAGTTCAACCCGCAGATTGGACCCCTGCCTTTGACAAGCGCTGAAGCGCACTCGCAGCAGCAGCTAAACGATGTGCGGAATATAACGCTGATGGTCGTCTCGACGACAGTGCTTAATTTGCTTAGCTGCGCGGCGCAGATTGTTTACATTGTGGCCTACGAGTGCTCCGTCGGTTGCGCGTCGGTCGTTCCGGCGGGGATTCGCACGGACGTCATCGTTCTCGTGACGGGTATCGCCATCGATCTGAACTCGACTGCTTGCTTCTTCGTCCAGTGCTTGCTCTCGAAGACGTATAGAGCGGCGGCGAAGAAGCTCTTCGTGGTGCCGATTGCGAATTACCTTCCGGTGCATTCCTTCGTGTGCTCATCTGGAGAGCAGGGACAAGCAGAAGAGTTTCATATGGTGCCACAGCATCAGCCAGGGTCGGATGCACATTGACGTGTACAGTGGTGCACGGATAAGTGGACATCGATTGGACTGTGGTCCACTTATGGTCCACGGTCAAGAGTGGTCCACTTATGAATGCATTTATGCGTAGATATGATAGGGCAAGGTTCAGAAAACATGTCCACTTACGATACTGTGTCCACTTATCCGTGCACCACTGTATATATTGTAAAGTTCGAAGCATTCACAGAAAGGCAAGAGCTTTATAGTGGAGTTAAAGCACTTTACTTGCACTCATGCTGTGGCTGCATCAAAAATCAGACTAGTCGACGCTGCAGAACGCAAGGAGTTTTCCACGAAAAACGTTCAAAAAAGGTTGAATTTTTTTATCTTTTCCTTTTTCCTCAAAATTTGCATTTCCCACGTGTTAAATTAACGTCGAGCGGTTAATTTTAATAAATTTAAAATAATTATATAACTTAAATTTTTTTAAATTTAAATTTAAATTTTAAATTTTAATTTTAATTAAATTAATCAATTACGTTAAATTTACGCGAAGAGCGATCTTCCGTTTCCTCTAGCACGTCTTTTATGGAAGCTCCCAAGTATAGCAACGGCAGATTTCATGCTTTAGCTTTTGCTCGAAACTCAGTCGGCGCTGATAGTGTCGCCTTCTTCGTCTTCTTCGGTCGGTGTTTTGTAAGCTTCTTTGGCAGCTTCTGCGACAGTGCAAGATTGTTCATAACCGTTTCCTCCCATGGTCCACCGTTGCACGACTCGCGTGTACAGACGCACAGCAGCGTCGACATCTGGAAGTGTCAGGTGATTTCTCGCATTTCTACGACCTATCGATTGAAGCTACTCACAAAAAGTTCCTGTGGAGCAGGCGGTAGTGCTCCTGTCGTAGTGGCAGTTTGATTTGAAGTCGTTTCAACAATTGAGTTTGATGTGGATGTGTCCGGTGTCGAAGAAGGCGCAGAAAGACCGCCTCCGATGAAGGACTGAATGTTTTGACATACTGCGTGACCAGGAAAGAGACCACTGAAATTCAGAGAAAATTAATTGAAAATCAAAATAGAAACTACACTAGAAAGTGTACTAAAAATAATTAAAGAAATAAAATAAAAACAAAATTAGAAGTTAAATTGAAAATCATATGAGCAATCAAATTAAATGCATGAATTAAATTACGAATTTTTAATTCATAATAATAGAATTTTGAATTAATAATGAAAGAATTTTTAATTAGTAATAATAAATAATTTTGAATTAAAAACTGATTAAAAGTACGTTTCCTCAAAAATCCTACAGGTATTGATATAGTGGCGTGCCCGCCGGCGTGCAGAATTTTCGAACGTGGACTCGACTTTCCATATCGCGATAGACAACAGTCGAGCACGCGTCGCCGTCGCATTGTACCAACTTATCGACGCACGGTAAGGTGTCGTCCTCCTGAAGAAATGCAAATCCTTGTTTCACTCAAATTGAGTAAGAGCGCTATCTCTCAAGTCTCAACTGCGCAGACAGAAAATGAAATTCGTGTGCAGAAAGAAAGGATCGGAAGAGACGAAGTGACAGTGCAAACTAAACATCGTCAGCGAAGAATCGAAGCCCCTCTGTCATCTGATGGTCGTATCGAAACAAATTGAACGCAAATCGAATTGACACGACTTCGAATCGCATTTATTATCAAATTTCGGAAGACGGAGGTAGTTCGTATCTCACAAAAGGCCGAACAGATTTTTTTGTGAAAAAATCAAATCAAAGCAAATCAGTGTTGGATTCGACTCAGATTCGTCGCAAAGCAGTAGTTTGAGTTCGTCGCAAATCGGATTACCAAACCGTAAAACACGAAAAATGAGGACTTGACTCAATTTTTGAGGACTTAACAAGAGAAAAGCTTTGGTAATGATTTTTTCAAAAATTTCGACAACATCTGAACGCTGTCGAACTGAGACTGTAATTAATAGTAAGACTAGCCGTCATGTATGATCGCCGGAAATTAGCTACACCAAGCTAATCGTGAAGCTTACGCCAATTTTGCTGTTGCAAGAGAAGCACGAAAACGGCCGTTGCTGACTCCGAACGAGATCGACGAGCACGAGCGCCAACAAGGCGACAATCTTCGAGGCGAGCATGTCGAATTGGATTAGAAAGTAAAAAACCTTCTACTTGAACGACGCTTGACTGTCGGATGATCCGGCCGACGGCGCACGTCAGAACATCGAGTCTCTGTCACTCGCCGTCAAAGTGCCCATAAAATATACGCTCCAGAAATTTTTCTCCAAAACTTTCGACTCGCACAATAAAAACAAGCCTCCTCTGCCTCAGTCGCAAAAGGCGGCCGCCGAACATATATCCATTTCTTCGTTTTCCCTTCTATTGTGCTTTTTGTGGGACAACGACGCACGCACGAACAATGCTGATGATATTTTGATTAGGATGCAGGACAGACGGTCGGCGGGTTTTTTTGAGGAAATGACTGATCTCAGGACAAAAAAGGAAGATGCAAGTCAGCTGACGACAATTGACTCAGAACTTTTTGCAGATTTTTGAGGCGATTCAAAACAGTTTTATAGCTCCATTAACACGTTACTCGTTTTGCGCTTCGAAATAACTCTATTAGATCAAATGGGTTTTACATTAAATCCTGAGTGACGTATAAGTCGCGAGTTGAGGTAAATGGCTTCCAACCATTCTAGATTATGAACCCTATATTCGGGTCGTAAATAAATTAAATCGACTCACCATTACGTCACAGTCGAAATTCTTCCGTCAAGGCAGCTAAGGTAGGCATGCGAGAGCATTTTTGCATACAATGCGTTTTTCGTTCGATTTTCGAGCAATAAATTCCGTTAATTTCCTACCAACGGTTGTGCTCGGCGCTCATTAGCACAACGCGTGTCAGCCCTGGCGACAAGCCACTTTAGCTCGAAACTGAAGATGGGTAGACTAGTGTCAGAGAGTAGTCCTTGCTCGAGTCGACTTGAACGATGTTGTAGCGTCACACCAACAAAGTCAAAAATTGCACTACCCGCACATTCGTCTTTTTTGCAGTCGCAATGGGTAAAGTGTGCATGTGGCATGTATATTCAATTCTGCTGATTTCTGCCCATTGCGGGTAGGGTGCCCATTACCCATGCGCACTGTAAAACCGCTGTAATTGCTTGTATAAACAAACCGTCCTATCTCGCATGCGCTGGCGACGAATGCCCGGGTAGTGCAATTTTTGATTTTATCGCTAGCTAGCAAGCTGAGTGCGTTCCCGGCGGCAAGTTTTTTTGGTTTCTCTATGTGCGCTTGAGCTAGCCCGACTAGGGATGGGTCCGTGCCCAGGTTTGGCCCACCTGGGCGGGCGCGCCCAGGTTGCCCAGGTTCCAGAATTGATCCTATCAGAGGGCAGTGGTTAAGGGCATGTATTTCGTGTCATCGTCAAACATGTTGCCGTCTTCGATGTGAAACGCTAGTTTTCTTTGGCTCCCATCTGTGTCCGTGAAGGCACAATTTTGATTTTCAGCCGTGGGTGTATGCATCAGCGCTTGCACATGCTGTCGTTGCTCTCTGTGTCCACTCACTCGGTTCTGCGTATGACATTTGAGTTAATAGTAGCTGCTGCTCAGCGTTGTTCCTGATGTTGAGCGCACACGTTTCAAATGCGGTTGTTCAACAAAATCACTCAAAATTATCAAAATGTTGCACTGAGAAAGCAGCAACATCGCATTACCCGATGAAAGCATGAATACGAATATGGACACTTAGCTGATGGTGTCAGCTGGATAAACTGGTGCTTGAATAATTAGATCTGACATACAGTCAGCAGCAACGTTGTTTTCACTTTCGGTTTTCAGTTTAGTCATTATTTCTCATTTTTTATCTATTCTGTAAAAAAGTGTTGATGGGTCGCCGCCCAGGTTTGGCCCACCTGGGCGGGCCGCGCCCAGGTTGCCCGCCCAGGTTGCCCGCCCAGGTTTGCCCAGGTTGGCCCATCCCTAAGCCCTACCCAGATAGACGCGCACATGCAGCTTTGGTTCGCGTCCACACTTACTTCGTTCAGCTTGTGAGTTGAAATTC
>JAQGBB010002114.1:0-11582 GCA_034691745.1 Prismatolaimus dolichurus | reverse complement strand
CTTGCTTCAAAAAAGTATGTGCTGGTGTTTTTTTGTCAAACGGCAGGATGCCTTTTCGGCTTTGCCGATTTACTTGTGACATTTTGTCTTGTTGTGTTTAAAATTGCGACTGACTTCTCGTTTTTTGCAGCGGTCAAAATTTGAGGTTGTAAATTGGGGTATGATTGTCACGATGATTACAATTTTTAAAAACTGAACGCAAGTCTGAGACAACTTTGGGCATCGCGTGAACAAAATCAGAATTATTAAGTAAAAATTAAAAGGGATAGTAAAAAATTTTATTGTAAAAATAAAATTATTCAAAAAATAAGATAAAATAAGATTTGAAAATAAGCTAAATAAGACAACCAGAAATAAAAGTATGAAAAAATACAAAAACAAAGACAAAAATAAATAAAAATATTTTGACTTTAATTTTTTTTTACGTAAATGGCGCGTGAAGCTTGGTGTACAGATTGCACGGCTTCTCGAAGATGTACGGTCTCTCGGTAGCCCTATACGACGCGCTGGGTATCATTCTCGTCATGCTCGTCGGGTTGCCAGTTAGCTACTTTACAGGCGAGTGTCAGCCAATCAGGGAGGACTTTACGATCACGTGCCGCTCGCGTTGTTCTTATAGGCGGTGAAGACCTCAGTCTCCTCGATCGGCAGCTGCTTAATCCGAGCGTCGTGCGTCTTTTCGACGTTTTTCAGCCGAATCGTCTAGGAAAGAACTTCTCGCGACTGCCCGCAGTTCAAGCGGGCTCTCCGAATGGCGCACCAGCGGTTAGCATCGCAATTTTAAGCGATAAAATGGCCAAGCGTAGCTCAGGTTTTTAGACAAACATAAAATAGATCAAAATTTCAAACGAATTTTTTATCGATTTATATATTCATTGATCGATTTTATCGTTTTTATTGGCATTTTAGGGCCACTGACGCTTTACGTCAGCGACCCTTATGCGATGGTCCGTCCGTGTGTCCGCACGATAACTTTAGAAATAAGAGGTCTAGCGAGCCGCAATTTTTTAAATGTCCGCAATTAATAGGGAAAGAACTGATTAAAATTTGGGACTCGCGGCGCTTTTCGTTCTGTAACAGCGTTCGAAAATCTGGAACGCGCTGGGCCATGGAACACGCGAGAGGTCGCGCGTTCGATCCTCAGTGGCCGAAAATCTTTTTTTGCGATTTTTTCTTTTTAATTTTTGCTCCAGAAAGACGAAAAACACTAAACTAACGAAGGGAAAACCGGTTTTGAAGCAGACTTGGCGTCAGTGGCCCTCGAGATTAGCTACGACCGACTTGTTGTTCCACTAGACTTTTTGATCGATTTTTATCGTTGTCGTTGTTGTCGTTTTTTTCACCAGACAAAGATTCCCGTTGTGAAGCTCGACGGAGAGGACGCCGCCGACGAGAAGCTCGATTCGGACGCTCCTCTCATTGACAATGTCGTTTTTCCAAATGGACTCGCCGTCGGCGCTAAAGGTCATCGAGGGAGTATGTGCAGCGCAGGCTCGTTTGAGCTCCGCAGGCGCACCAGGTTTGCGAATGTCGAAATATGTTTGATCTTACAATTTCTTATTATTAAATAAATAATTTATTTTATTTTAAATAATATTTATTGTTGTTTTTATTTTGGTAATTTTATTCTGAAATTCTGAACTTTTTGAAACTCATTTTGCATTCTACCTGGAGCGCGCAACTAAAAGGATAGCTATATGGTTGAACAAGGATTTCCCTCTCCCTTCTCGCAAAAATCGAAAGTTAGTGGACGTCCAGAGTAACCCAGTGGATTGCGTCCGAAGCTGTTCCAGAGTCTTCCGAGCTGTTCCATATTGTTCCAGAACATGTTCTAGAAAGGCATCTTACCATTTGTTATAAACAATTGATGCGTTTTTACAGAATTGTCTTTTTTTTCAGCAAAATGCACTGCATAAAGAGCATGTTTTAGCGTTAAAACTGAAACCCGGGAGTTAAGCGTTTTAGCGTGTCTGAATAAGTAGATGCCAGCCACGTGTCGCTCTCGCGTGTGCTTTTTTGCTAGTAGGCGGAATGCACTTCGGCGGTCCGCTTGTCTTTCTAGCTGTGAATCAGCGCAGCCGGATGGAAACGATTCCTCTGTCTACGGATCTGTTCCCTCGGCGAATGCTAGCGCGACCGCGTGATGGCATCTGAAGCATCTAAAAATTATCGATCGATTTTTTGGAACTTTCGCTTGTGTACGTTCGTTTCTTTTGCGATTGAGACGAGAGGTGCTTTGTAGGCTGAGCTTTGCGATGAATTTTCTTTATTTTACTTGCTGCACTCAATTTCACATGTAGCGGGTCCGTAAAAAGTCGACAGGACATGATACCCAAAGTTTATATTTGGACTGCGTACATTATGTGGCACGAAAACGTAAGGCAAGAGGCTACACGTGTAATGTATCAATAATTGCTGTCGATGTCCTCAAACCGTGTCTGTCGACTTTTACCGACTCTTTATAAACACATTGACCTGATCGCATAATGGGCGCGGGCCCTGTTCAATTTCTGTTTGTGGTCGAGAGAAAATGCAGTCAGCCCATGATGGGACATTGGCTACCTATGATAAGTTTTAGGCGAATGCGATTTTGTAGTCAGTGCTTGTGAAATTTTTTCAACACGTAATCAAAGGGCCAATGGTTTCACGGGAGCTATTCCATTGATAGGGGTTGCTTGATAACATTTCTTTGCATCCTGCATGGAGCGCAGCGGAATGAAAAGGATAGCTAAGTGGTCAAAGGTCCATTATCGTTCCCCCCTCGGAACGACACAAATTTCTGGCACATTATTTTTGTTGTCTATGCAGGATGCTCTTCGGCTTTGCCGGTTCCCTTGTCTGCATCATCGATAGTAAGGTGCACTGTTTTTCTGTGCGATCAGGTCAACCGCGTTTCTGCTCAACGAGCCTCTGGAAAATTGAGTTCACCGTAAAGAATATGGTGAAAAATATTGAGGTTTTTGAAACACTTTTCAATGAATATCCTTGAACAAGATCGAACTTCAGAGAATTTGGCAAAAATTTTTCGAAAAAAATCGAGCGAATTTTGTATTCTTTCATGCTTTTTGACTAATCTAGGGTCAATACTCGTCGGTCCCGTGCAGTAATTATGCTAAAATTTCGAGGGTTTGCAACGAGGTGTGAGCGAGCAAAAGTCTTCAACCTGTAAAAATTTCAGAAATTTTACGAGGAAACCGTTTTTTTTTCAAAATCTCGAAAATCAAAGTTTGGAATTTCACAGAAGGGTAAAAAATTTGAGAAATTTTTCAAAAATTTCAAAACAATTTTTTAGAAGTGTTCATTTTTTATTTTTTTTTCTCGAGCTTGGAGGGTGCTGCCGAGCCAGGCGATCAAGCCCCTCTCTCGTGCGTGGTGGGAACGCTGCTGTGTCCAGATTCGAACACGCTTTTTTAGTGTTTTTGTTGTATGCTCTGTTTGTCTAGATCCTTCGACAATTGCGCCGCACAGTCTTTTCACACTGCTAGATCGTTCTGCCTCGGATTAGTTCTTCGTTTCGTGAATCTCGCTCATGAGTGCATCGGCCATTTCTTGCACACTTTTATGCGTTTTTTTCTGTGATATTCATGTCTGTGTTTGCGAATATTTTGGACGCATTCTACCGTAAATCACAGAGAAATGAAAGCTTTTTAATTGAGTTCATTAGTGATAAAGGAAACCAAATTCGGTTGTTTGCTATTGCTATCGAAATACTGAGATGTGCAGATAGGGCGAGTTGATACATCTTTCATACAGTCTAGGTGGATCGCTATCATACTGCGGGTGGATCCATTGTCTTGTTTCTTATACCGAAATTTGTGGTAACATCAGTAGGTTTACTTTTTCTTTACATATGTGATGTAATACAGGGAACCATAATGTCGTACACAAAGTAATCTCAATAACAAAGGACAGGCAACATGTCCGCTTTAAGTTTCCTTCATGGCTAATTTGAATTGAAGAGAGACACAGACTTATTCAGGTTGGTAGTTGGGGGGGGGGCAGAATTCCCCCGTCCCCGACGCGCCCCATCTCTGAGCCGAAATTTTCAATGCCAAAAATGGTGAGGGGTACTTCTGCTAAAATGTCGGGACACTGGCCCGGAATAAAGTGGGATGGGGTACCCTTACTAAAAAATTTTCAGAGGAAAGTACGGTCGGAAATGCACAAAAGTGGACATTACAGAAAAATTTCGACCAATTTTGGCAACTTGAAAAAAGTTCATTGGTAATGGGGGTACTTCAAAAATTCGCCTCAATAGGGCAGAGAGCCCTAGGGTGGCAGCCCCAAACTACCAACCGTGCCTTATTGAGGCTGGTAGTGGAAGTGAGCAACTGCAACTGAAAATGCACAGAGTAAAATCCAGTGAACTAGAAAGTTAGGGAGTAAGACTACTGAACAGGGTATTACCCTGAGGGTAACAATTAGGCTTGAAGCTGCAAATACATTCTATTTTTAAGCGATGCCAAAACCGGAATTACTATGCTTTTAATTAAAAAGGTTAGTGTTTTAGATAAAAATACTTGGCGGTTTTTATTAGATTTATATTTTTAATTTGTTGAAGACTTATTTTTTCAATTTTGTGAAAAAAAATTCTTGTTAAAAATTTTCTTCTTTTAAAAATTGAAGATTGTGTTTGCATCTCCACCTGGAAATAAATAAGACAGAAAAATGAAAATGATAAAGGCACAAAACAGCATTTACAATGCACCATGGCTTGAATTTCGGTGCATTTCGCTGATCCTTTTTCGGATTTGGAGCAATCGTTCCTCATAAGTCATCCTCGGCAGCGTGTACTGCCATCGTAAATCGTTGGCACCAATGTTTGGCGGATGTGAGGGCGACCTCACGCCATTTTCCGCTTTTCGAACGTGATCAGGCACTGGACCAACATCGACGATGATATGGTAGTAGAGCTTTTTCGTTTCAACCTAAAATTTTTAAAACAAAGTTGAAAAAATACCAGTAAATCGACAAAGCCAAAAAAATGCATCTTCTGGGTTAACATTTTAGATAATACGGAAAGTAAAGCTGTACTTTATTTCTTTATATCTTTCGCTATTATTGACAGAAGAACAAAATGTTTGCAAAGAACATTCTCGCGAGAATACGCGCGCTGTGCGCGCACGTTTTCGGTTGAATTTCGCCAAGTCCGAACGTTCACTCCCCTACTGCCGAGACCGATATGGGCATTTGACAGCGAAAAGACTTTTTAAAAGGCACATCTGTGGATCGAGGAAAATAAAAATAAAAAGAATTTTGAGATTCGGTCAAGAAAAACAAAAGTTATGGTTGTGACGCATGTACATGCGACCAGTTGGCTATCTTTCTCACGCAAGCTCCAGAAGATGCAAAAAATATTCAAAAGTTGAAAACCAAAACTTCGAAAATAAATGCGAACATTGGCTCAAAATTACTTTTAAAATTTTCCACATATTTATCGATCGGAGGCCTTCAACTTTCCAGCGTTCCTTCGACGTTTGCAGTGTGGAAAAGATAAGGTCGTCGTGTT
This sequence comes from Prismatolaimus dolichurus, assembly GCA_034691745.1. NCBI lineage: Eukaryota > Metazoa > Nematoda > Enoplea > Triplonchida > Prismatolaimidae > Prismatolaimus > Prismatolaimus dolichurus. The sequence goes on along the minus strand of JAQGBB010002114.1, from coordinate 6,073 downwards.
TTTCGTTGAGACGCTTTGTGTGCTTTATCATCTTGTATCGTCCAATCAGCGCACTTGGTCGGCTGATCGTGATATTATTTGCGAGAATGCTAAAAAGTGTAGGCGTAAACGTCAAAAATCTTTAGAGAACACAGAAGCACCGTGTGTGTTCACCGAAATGCCAAGTCGTCGTCTTCGCCGCCCCATCCCCAAAACTCGTTCGAGTATCCGTTGACCTTCTCGAAATGGTCGTTTTGAATCGCAAACACACCGCCGACGAGGTATTCGTAAAGCAGCCTGAAAGTAGTTTCACTTGAAGCTACAAAAATTTACTTTTAAATGACATTCTGTGGCAGAAGTTCATGAGAAAAGATTGTTCAGTTTTTACGCCGCTTTGCCGGGTTTCAAAAACCAACCAGGCACGCAAGTTCATCGTATTAAAACCGTGTTTGACTCATAATGGGGTGATCTGCATAATTCAGGGCTTGTCAAACTCGGCCCCTGGGGCAAAATTTGGCCTCCAGAGGCCTCAGTCGTTGCGCTTTGCCCCAAGAGATCTTTTCTCCCCATTCTCAAATCTAAAAAAATCAAGGAATTTCGACCTTTCAATACTATATCACTAGTTTTACGAAAGTCCGAAGAATTTGTGAAGGTCGAATAAATTCCGCTCGCTTCGCTCGCGGCATGTAAACTGATTAGCATCCATCTCGATGTTGTGATAATTTGCTCAGTTAAGTTGAAATAGCTTGGCCCCGACAGATGTCACACGGACACAATTTGGCCCCAGGTCCCAAAAGTTTGATTACTTCTACGTCATAATTATTACGCATTCGGAAAATTTTGATTTTTTTTTCATTTCCGTTCTCCAGGAAGAAACAGCTACGCACAGGCCAACACAACCGTAGACTAACACGTTTGGGGTTCAGACAAAGATGAGTACTTTGAGGAACGATATCTAGATGGCGCACGTGAATCTTACGTGTAATTCAGTGTATCCGTAGAAGGCGATAGGTGTCTTGGTTGGCTTGGACAATCGTACAAGTTTCTGTCATCTTCTGGCACCTAAACCGTTAGGAGGGAAACGTTACGAATTGGATATACCGATCCTCGAGGCTCACTGACGCAAAAACTGGTTTTCGACATCAAATTTGATGTCTCTGAACTCAATAAAGCACCAGAAAAAAATGCAAAAAGTATCTGTGTGAAGGGGATTCAAACCTGTGACTTTTGAGACCTGTGACTTACCTCCGATTAACCATCGATGACAATTTGTGAAGAATAGCATGTGGATAATGTGCACAGAAAATTCAACGAAACCCGTCAAGGCAACCAAGAATTATGATTAAAACAAGTTTATGTAATGCGACGTAGTGGACCTGGAATCACTTATAACAAAACCATTGACGAGTTGAAGTATAGCGTGTGGCGAGTGCGTACTCCAAACATCAGCCAAATCCGTGCAGGCGTTCACGAGTTGTGCGCAAAACAAGTTATTTTTACATTGCAGTGGGCCTACTGACGCGGTCTATGCGAGTTGTATCAGGCCCCCCAGGACCCATCTCCGAAACTGAACCTACAATTCTTCCAAGGCAGCTTCAGTAAAATTTTCTGACTCCTAGCTTGCTTGTTTTGAAAGTTATCGTATCCGCGGACAGACAGACAGGCCCGATCGCAATGGGCACACTAACTACATCATTGGGCCTAAAACATCATTTGGCGGCCCTCGCAGAAAATTATTTTTGGAGGTTTGAGCAAGAAGACGTCAGCAGCTTTTCGCAGTTCGTGAGGGCCTAGTGATATAAAGTCGAGAAAACGCGTAAAATTAGGAAAGTGGCAACTCAGCCTGACAGGAAAAATTCAGAAAAGTTCCAGTTCAAGCTCCTAGGTGGAGATAGAGAATTTGTTCTTTCTGGTGGAATCAGAAAAGCCTGAAAGTGCAGAGAAAAACGATAACAGTTGATCCCTGCCAAAAAACGTTTTTTTTTGTGATGAATGAAGCTCATAGACTAAAACTGCTTACCATATCAACATCATGAAAGACGACGCAGTTTGCACCACGATCTCGAGCGAATTTGTAGGCTGCATTGTTAATTCGCCCCTTGTTGAAAAGTTGCTTCCCGTTCTACTGATTTAAAAGCTCAGAATGCGACTTTGTTTGTGCTCAGACGTGCGGACCGACACCTGTTCAACGACGATGATTAAAAAGTCGAGCAACTGACGCTTTAGAATTGGGATAATGTGTGCGAGGAATACGACGAGATGAGAGTGCCGATCGCGAAATGGGACGATAAGTGCAACCTGAAAATTTCCCAACGAAATATGGCTAATTTTGGCAAAACGCGAAAAAGTAGAAAAGTTACGCGATTTTTTCTCTCGCACTCCAATGGCCTCCATTGACCTCCGGGACGAAGCTCTGGATAGGACTTCTCAACATCTGCCTCTGACAAGGTGCCTTGCAAGCTCAGCAAATCGACATTTACTCTTCCAACTAGAAAAAAATGAATAAAAAGCGCAGCAACCTAACCTCAAAAATTTGTGCGTACTCAAATATGGCGAAACTGGTGGGCAAAGTTTGATTGCCGTTGCATCCGCTATGCGCTCGTCGAGAAGTTTTTCGTCGCACGGATAGGTGATGTTAGAGGGTTCAAAGCCAAATCTAAAAGTGCGAAAAACGTAGCACAGACTGCACGGATATGACAAAGAGACCGATCTTCGAATAATCTTGAGAACAAGAAAAGTTTCAAAAATAGAGTACTTTTCATTAGCCGTCGTTAGCCGCCGATGGCGGGCCTTTCGAGCATGTTCGCCTAACGTCTCCGACGACCACCAGATAAGGACATATCCGAGCAAAGCTGCGACTATCCACAACGAGAATCTTTGTAGCGAAGCTAGAGGTCTTTGCAAAGGCATCTTCTAGCACGTGAGCTTCACGGCGGCTAGTACACACTTTAGCTTACGCACTAGCTCAATACTTTCATCATCAGGAATTGAAAACAGCAATACGAAACTGGCCAACACGAGTGCTAAGCAATTAGAAATGCGCCCATCGGCCTCTATTGCTTCATTGCCATGTCAACGAGTTGCAAGTTCCTTTTTTCAAGAAAGAGAGACGATCGTGCAGCCTTCGCACGACATTCAACACGAGACAAAAGCGGTGAAAAGGTCGTAGTTGTGGCAATTTTACTGAGAAGGCAAGGGCCACGAACTAGATCTAACTGGCGGGAACAATAGCAAGAGAGAAGTTGGTCGCCATGGACTAGTGACACATTAGTAGAACCAATTTCGAGAGGAGGGGTGCGCACGTACGCAATTATGTAGCATGCCGCTTTTGCACTCTTTTCATGTTCTCTGTGGTTTTTAATGAAAAAGCAAACTGGTTTTCCTTCCGCTTGTTCGGAAATAAAAAGAAAAATGAATAATCCTGAAGGCGAAACGGAAAGAACTAAAGGAGTTCCGAAGCGAAGGGGGAAAAGGCGGAGTTTTGGAACCTTAAATTTGGCTTTATCATTTTTTAACATAATTTTTCTTATGTTTGATTCTGCCACCGGTTTCCACAAAACTCACTATTGTGCGTTCTCGAGGACTATGTACATGCTCAAAGACAGTTGGTTGGAAAAAATGATTGATGACTAAGGAATTTCGTAGGCTAAGTCTCAAAAGTTACCCAAGTTTGACATTTCGCAGATCCTCTCGCGAAGTCAACGGCGATCAGTCATGCTGACAAATATTGCACGCCTACCATTTCTCTACAACGTGCGTGCAGTTGCCTACTTGCAGCACGCACGTGCGTCGCTTACTAGCTCCGCTTGCTATAGCCATGCCAATTGTGAGTGGTTTGGCATGGCGATCTTTGCATGCGCTGCAAGCGACGCACCTTGTGCAAAATTGTTTTCGGCAGATTTTCACGCATTCTTGCTCAAAATGACGAGAAATACACGAAGAATATCTTCCCACATCGTTTTAGTACATTGTCAAAATTTCACATTTTCTTCGCTTCTTGAGGTTCAACCTTCAAAATTCAAGGACATTGCTTGTCTCAAAAATGTTCCTTCCTAGACGGGGCTAGTTCGGCGTGTTGAGGGGATTTCGAGTCACTTTGGCGCATCCAAATCGGTCAACGCCTGGAATTATAGCTCTGCTGTGCCAGCGGCGTTCACAAGCGTGGCCGGAGATTAGCGCAGGCTTTTACAACAAAGAATGTGAATAGTTGGCCTCGATAAACCGAGCACAGTGCCTCCGCGTCGGGCGAGAATGCCGGTCTCGATGGCAACAAAAAACAAAGAGTGTGAAAAGACTCCCAAAGGCAACGGGCTGCAGCAGCGTAGGCGCGTGCGGTTTTATGCTAAAACATGGGGATAAAAATCCTTGAAAAGCGCTTCCGGCTCCCGTTTCGACAACTCTGGAAATTCAGCACAATGTGAAAAAATTTAGATAAAAATTTCTCAAATTTTAATTTCACAGACCTGCTGCAGCAGGACTACGCATCACCCAGCAACGCTTACACCGCATCGGATGCGCAATTTCAAGCGCAGCCGATCGAAAAAAACCTTAGTCGAATTCGGTTCACACGAGCGGTCGTGGTGCTTTGTTTGCGTGAAGTCACTTTTTAGCCGAAAGTTGCCCCAGTCGGGTAACTTTTGTCGACCTGCAGCTAGTCGCCAAAACAGGCTTTCAAAATTTGGTCAACCCTAAAAACCTAACAGTGTGGTCAGCTTTTGCAGAGAAAAATTTTAGCCGATTCCACCGACCCCTTTCTGCGAATTCCTCATGCGTTATAAGCGGACCGGTGGATCACCGAAGCGCATCCTGCCTGCTAGTAAAAAAAGCACACGCGAGAGCGATCCTTGGCATTTACTTATTTACACACGCTGAAACGCTAAACTCCAGGGTTTTAGTTTTACGCCAAAACATGCTTTTTTACGCGGTAGATTTTGCTGAAAAAAGAGAATTCGGTAGAAACGCGTCAACTGTTTATAACAAATGTAAGATGCCTTTCTAGAACATGTTCTGGAACAATATGGAACAGCTTGGAACACTCTGGAACAGCTTCGGACACAATCCACTGGGTTACTCTGGACGTCCGCTAACTTCCGATTTTTGCGAGGGGGAGGGGAAGATCTTTGTTCAAACATATAACAATTTTTTTGCTTACGCTCTGCGCGCTCCAAGCAGGATGCAATAAATACGCACTCTTACAGCGCGCGCGAAGGACGGCGGTTCACGATTTGTGTAAAATTAACATTCAGATGACAGTCTGCAGAGCATGTACAAGTCATGTATCTTTTGGCCTTTTTCAGGCAGAGTTATTTCGATTTTCAAATGCGATCGACGCACTCTGTCGCTGAGCACGTCGACGCCAGCACCACCATGTGCCGATAGTCAATAGCGAAACAAGGAGCAGGCAAACTGTGACGCCGACACCAGTTGCCACTCCAGATGAACGCGATTGCGAAACGTTTGCGTTTACGATCCGTTTGCGAAACGTGAACACGAACGTTACGTCGTAATACGGGGCCGGGCAGCAATCGTATTTATATACTTTAAGCTTACCGTCGCCCGACATCATCGACCATTGATTGTTATTATCCCTGAAGCTAGAATATATGATGTCACCGGCGCGTAGGACGATATCGTCGCCATCGTGCGTCCAGGAGCCGAAAGTCAGTGTGCAAGCGTAGTCCACTTCGTTTATCGTCGAACACGGAAAGCTTAACGTTCGTGGCGTAATAATTTTAACGGCGCCGCTATTATAGATAACTGCCATATGGTAGTCAGTCGAATGAATGCTTCCATCACCATTGATTGCGCTAAATCAACGTTCATTTTATTCGCAGTTTTATCCACAAACAGCTTTTTTGAATGGGATAAAAGAGAAGGACTCATCGCTTGCTTATAGTGAAAGATGTCTGGTGTCCATAAACTGCCGACAGGGATCTTTATTTGACGAATGCCATCGTATTAGTTCTCGGACCAGGTCAACCGTGGATAGTCAAAGCTCTAGAGATCAAAACACAGAGCATCCTAGTTTTGTGTCATTAAAAAGCCTGAGGTGCTACGCTTTTAAAGCACACACACACACACACACACACACACA
>JAQGBB010002113.1:0-11584 GCA_034691745.1 Prismatolaimus dolichurus | reverse complement strand
GCAGGCACGTAGCTAAGGGGGCTATACCCCCCCCCCCCCAAGAGGTCGCAAACTAAGAAATTTTTTTTGTAAATGGTTCACGATTGTAGCACTGGACGAGAGGAGCTCAAATCTACCATCCTTTTGCTCCTACACAGAGATATAAGCTTTAGAAAAAAATTACCCCCTAGCCGAAAAGCTAGCTACGTGCCTGCGTAGGTATTTTCCGAAGTGTATGCAGTTTGTGAATATTAAACGACTAAGCATGCTACGAGCACTTTTTCTGTATACTCTTAACTTAGCGATAAAATAAAATGCGCCTGTCACTAGCAAACGCGTAGCCACCGAGTTCAGTCTGAATTTACTGTTAATAGCGAAACTTCGCAACAAAATATGCACGTATATATAACAACACACCTGAACAAACAGCGAAATCTCACTGCACGAACCGTCATCACAAGCGTCTTCGCAGTCGGCATGAGACTACCTCAGGAGTAGTCAATCCCGGGAACAGCGAGAAAGCGCGCTACACTGTGCATGCAGACAGCACAATGCAAAGCAGTGAGCACACACGAGACAAATATCCTTGTTGCAACGCAGTACAAAGCGTAGCATTCCTAAGTATTTATCACAACGATCCGTAAACGATCGAGTAGAACATTCTCGTGCGAGTGTATGCAAACATGTACTGTTAGGGGCGCAACTAAAAACTAACTCCGATGTATTTCCATCTTGCATACATACTGTATAGGCCCTCCCACGCGCACCTCAGCAAGCACAAAAACGAAGACCGTCACTTACGTCCATATGTACAGTACGTACAACGTCCAAGTGCATATAGCTAGGCTAGCCGCACAGCCTTCACAGTTGAACAGACGCAGTTCCGCACCGCGACAGAACATTCTACATACTGTACACATACGAAGAGGCAACCATTTCATATGGTACAAACCCGATATGCAGCAATGTGTTGTACTAATGTTCACTCCGCACTACGACGCATACCCAACATCCGCCACTTCATCAGCAGCAGTCCTCGACAGATCAGGATTGCTCTTCCGAAGCGAGTCCTTCAGCCAGTTTCTTAACCGACCACCCGCTCGCGTCGAGTTCGCTCGCTGTTTAGCGTTCCGCCCTGCCGCAGGCGCCAAATCGTCTCCGCGAGGAGTTATCGCACCCGCACCATTCTCCTCCGTCACGCCAGTGCCACCTTCACGCGCAGACTGCGACCCACTAGCCGACGGTGCTATCGTGCTCGATCCAGCGCCAAACAAGAACGCCTTGATTTGCTCGAAATCGCCAAACGTGCTCAGCGTATGTCGTCGACTATCATGCCTCTTCTCGACAGCCGATGCGTTCTTATTCCTAAACTTAATCTTCTGACTGATCCTCGACGAAAAATGTTCACGCCCTTGCTGTTGACTCGCACCACCGCCATTCACCTGCGGTTTCACACCCGCATCATTCGTCGCCTGAGGAGAAGCAAGAGGAGCCGTCGACGACGAGAGCTGACGCGAAGCCGGTTGAGCAGCGTCAGTCGCCTTCGTCGGACCGGTGTCTTCATCCACATCATCGTCAGGCAGTTCATACCACGGCCGGCAAGACGCCGAGTTCGAGCGAATGCCTCTCGCCGAGGATCCACCCAATCGAAATAGTCCCGTGTCAGCCGGGTTAACATGTCGCAACTTTGACCGATCGAACACCGTCAGCTCATCAACATTCACATAATTGCCAGCATTATTTCTTCGCGGCGGTGATCCCGTCGCAGAAGCCGTCGACACCGCTTCCTGATCCGACGCGACACGCAAGAGTTTACCCGACGCACCAGCAAACACGATGGTCGCCGCAGTCGTCAGGGGACTGCTAGACTGCCCCGACGAGTAAGCACCTTGGTGCACTCCTGCCTCATGCACCCCAAGTGCACCGGCAGCCGTCGAACTCGTCGTCGAATAATCGCTGGTCGAATCCGTGCTCGCAGCGTCCGGTTGTTGCCGCTTGCCAAGTCGGCGATCAGCAAGCGTCGGAGACGGCGTCGTGACAAGTTCATCAGCCTGACTCAACGCATGCATACGTGAAGGCCCATACCCCCCATTCGCTCGCACCGGTAATGTCGTATCAAGCAATTCTGTCGACGAGTTCATTCCACTATCAACGAGTTCATCATCATCAACTTCAGCTATCGGTCGCCTCCTTCTCTGCTGCTCCATCTGCGTACTCGCCGCATCGAGTAAATCCTGCGCATCCAATTCCCTTCTCGCCCGATCGAGTTCCTCCTGAATCCTCGCCCGTTCACCACTCACCGCCGCGAGTTTCTCGCTCTGCAGTTGCGACTTACATCGCAGCAGTTCACTCTCAAGCTGATTCTGCCTTAGCCGCTCTCTCGTCTCCGGCGAGAGAACATCCAGCGATTGTCGATTGGCGAGAAAGTGTCTGTAGTGTTGATGCAAGAACCTAGCCTCGTTTGGCACCCCTCCATTCGCAGTCTCGCCCCACTCCTCCAAAGATTGCAGATCCCCACGTGCAGACGCCGCAAATGCAGCCGCATCGATACTCGCCGACATCGACACCGCACCGCGTTGATCAAACGGCGACGGTTGTCGAGGCGTCACCCGCCCATTACAAACAGGTGCCACCGACGTCGGCAACGAGCTCGTACTTTTCACCAGCTCATTCGCACTCTGCCCCGCAATAAAGATCCGGCGTGCAGCATAAACTTTTTCCTCCCGTTCGCGTCGAAGCCGTTCAGCAACCTCCGCAAAATCCCCTCCCCGACGGCCACCCGACGTCGACGAAGACGACCACGAGCGTTGTCCATCATCGTCCGCATTCAGTGTACTACTATCGCCGTCGCCTCCCGACGATAGCGGTTGCGGTCCATCATCACTCAGTGTTCTCCTCTGCCGATTGGCAATCTCCTCATCAATATTTCGTTCCTCAAACGCCGCCGCCGACCGCGAGATAATCTCAGCAGCCGTTGGTGCCTTCTTGCTCCTCTCTTTCTTCGGCGGCTGTGACTTGCTCCGTGAATTGCGATGCGCCTGCGGTTGAGCAGCGACGGAAGAATCATCAACAGTTCCGTTCCGAAGTGCCGCACTTTTCGATGCCTTCTTCGAGCCTTTGCGGACATGCAGAATGCTTTGCAAGATGCTATCTTTGGTTTTCTCGAGATCTGAAGCGACGAAGAAAACAATAACGTAAAGATAGACAGGTTGACGCAAAGTTCGTGTAAGAATCTTACCGTCTTCCGTTTTAGAAACCCGACGCAACAGATCACTCATGTCCGAGAAGGACTTGTTTTGTAGGTCGCCCGTGTCGGCAACCGACGGCGGAGGCACCGGGGCATTCGGATCGTTTGAGAATATCCAATCACACTAAAAAGAGTGTGTAATAAAATCAAGATGGCTCGTCGGACGTGGTAAAAAACAACGACTCTAATGACATAGTACATGTTTATGTATAATACACGCCTCAACATACGTAGAGAATAAGTGACTCGACGAGTTTGCACTGATCGCTCATATGCGTCACCATAGTCGTCATCGAGTCGCCACTCGGTCGCACAAGTGTCGGTCCAAACATAAGCGCCAGATTGCGTGACTCCATCTTATTGATATGACTATGTCCAACAATTCTTCTCAGATGCATAATCACATATTTCAGCGTTTCGTAATTCGTCCTCGGCAGTTTCTCCGTCTAAAACAGAAATCACTCTTAAAGCACACAACCACACAATTAGTGTATTATACATACCATCTGTTTTATTCTCCGCAACCTCGCCGCATGCGACGGTATACGATTGGCTTCGATAAACTGCGGATAAAGACGATTCGTCAGCAACGGATCAGGCAATCGACGTAAGAAAGTCTTCAGAAGGCTGCTAACGACGTTCACGTCCTTCCATCGAGGATCGTTGAAGTCAACCTGCAAACGACGAGTCAAGAGTCCCATACAGTTTGACAGAAGGGAGAGTACGTACATTTTCAAAGCCCTTGTCGAGACTAGAGATCAGCATATTCACAGCGGCAGTGTTGCCTGGAATGCGGTAGATGCCTACGGCTTCCAATCCGTGTGCTTCGACGACTTTTACGCAGAGTTGAATGAGAAGCGGGACGAACTAAAGAGCGTTGAGTCAGTAAAAAATCGGCAAACAAAACTCGTATGCTCCTTACATCATTCTCGCCCGAAGTAAGACATTCGTCAAGCGGCGATCCAACCATGCTATCCTCTAGCGATTCGGGCGGACTTCGCTGCGGTGGTGCGACCGGCAGAGAGCCGCTCTTGCGGACCTTGCGCCACTTTCGGACAGCCTTTTGCGCGACGGACGATTCGAAAAGAGCTGTAAATGGTGCAATGCGTCTTAACGCACTACCGAGGAGCACAATGCCGTTCGTCAGTCGCTTCATCGGAGCGGCGGAGACGACGCCGTCAAAGGTATATAGTGTCCCTGTCCGTGTTCGGCTCAAGGAAAATCGCTCACGATTTTAGAATTAAACGAAAAATAACCGCGTTCTTCGTGCTAGTCCAGTCCAGTTTACTACAAGAGACACACTTGAATAACACGTTCTACGTCCGAGTGAAACCATCGCATACGAATGCACAATTACGAAACCGTAACTAAGCCGAACTTAACCCACGGTCCACACCGCTCGACCGCCGCACCACCTCGAAAGCCAACAATGATTTTACGAGAGCGGCTTCCGTCCAACCTGCTTCTCAACTCTCAATGTGGACGCAAGCAAGCGAGTGCTGTCCGCCGCCGACACCCAAAAGCAAGCAATTCTCTTCCCCCCTCGCACACGCAAATGCAAATAGAGAAACACACACAGCTCTTCCAACATTAGAAACGAACGATCGAACCGGGAAAGCCATTTCCCAATCGAAGCTTCCTCTTCGTCAATTGAACGAAAACTAGCCATACTTTCGTGAAAGAAAAATGAGACTCCAGAGAGCGATTTCATGGTATTTAGCATAAGCGGAGAAAAAACGCAAGACACGCTCATACAAGCAGAGGCAACGAAGCTTAGATGCACGAGCAGCGGCACCGCAACTGTTCTAGACTTGAGAATCCAAAAAGTTCTTCGAGCTTCGTAGCCGAATGACCCAGTCGCCAATTCAGCGACACCAATCGTTCCCCACTCAAGCACTCACACGAGACGACTGACGAACGAAGCATGCATGCATAGTAACACTCACATCTAACGCATCCACAGAATACATTACGTGCACCATCGCCCGCTTGAGTGCTATGCGGCAACACGAGCGTGGGCACAACTACACCGCTGCCGACGCCGGCACCGACGGCTATCCAAATGGATTCAGCGTGAAGCGACAAATGACTTCCGCAGATTTTGACACACCGTGTACACACACGACGCTAGTCTAGCATGGCATGGCACTAGCCAGCACTCAAGAGAGGATCCACGGAACGGAAGCAAAGGCGATAAACGGAGAGCTTCCTGCAGCATCGACGATCGTGAGAAGAAAAGATGCGAGAAACGAGTGTGGACGCTGACTGATAGCCGTAACAGACACGACGAAAAACAGAACCGATGATGGCCACGAGACCGAGTAAGCGAACGAAGGCAATGCATAGGCGGGGCTCTGCGTAGGACTCGATATCCCGTGTCGGCTTCACACATCGGATCGAGACGCATGTTCGACTTCATTTTCATTCATTACGACGCTTGGGACGGACAGCAGCGCGAAGGACTGCAACGCGCGAATGTGTGGGACTCTCATTCACGTCGAATTGATTCAGAAACAGACTTCGTTATGATGAAAGACTTCTCAAGCCTGACTTCCGTCGCTGCATGCACGCTGCATGCCCGCTCTCGCCGCTACGGCTGCCGGCTATGCGGGGGTGGCAGGAAGGCGTAGCAGAGTGCACAAACGAGCCCACCCCGCGTCGTCGTAAGTATATAGAAATTAGCTCACAAATACGAGAACTCAAGTTGCACGACGTGGTAAATAAGTTGCACCTTACCGCGCCGCCGCTCGCTCGCCAACACAGCTAATAAAGCGTGCGCCGGAAGCTGCAAAGTCGTGGGCTGATCCAATTAAAGCGCACGAGCCAAAGCGCTATTACCTACATTACAACCTCGCCACGTACGCAAAACGTATGCACTTGTTCGCTACGCCTAATGGACAATTGATGAAAATCTTTCGCACTTGCACGCCGCCCACATTCAAGAAACGAAAAACTTGCAAGCGCAAACGACAAAACAACACGGCATACACGCCTCGCAGTTCTGAACGTACTGTACGCAGTTGCCCTCAGAAAAGAAACGAAGATTCACACCGGCTGGAATTCCGACCGTAACTGTGGATCAACGCTTACACGAAAGCTCGGAATAAAGCTGAAAGAATTCACTGTACAAGCCACTCGTATACACTGTACATCATATAAACAGCGAAACCGCGTTGCAAATTATCTGGAAATGCTCGCTGATTCTGAGAACAACGACCGCCTGCCGCGAAGAAAAATCAGCATCTGCGACAAAAAAAACACGAAAAAAGTAACATACTCGACGAGCACGCGCGCACATCAAACTTTCGAGGCAAAAAATTAGTTTAGGGATAGGCAATTCACGCCTGAGCGGCTCCTCAGCAAGATTGAGCCTACCAAGTTTTGCCAAAAAGCCCTAATCGGAAACAGGAGGCAGTCATCCGCTCGTTGCAAAACCCGGCTAATCTAAATCGAATTTATTAGCCGCGTAGCACTGGAGGCAACTAACTGCTCACAGCGTGTCTCAATCAGCGACGATTCAGCATTTCGAGTGGGAAACGCGCGCCTGACTGAGTAACTCCGAAAAATGAAGAAGCCGAAGAAGATCCGTCGCGAAGGGGGAAATGCGGCAAATTCAATACGATTCCACAAAGGAATCATTTGAAAGGATACAACGCGCAATTGATGCAATCAACGTTTCTGCCAACGAAAAAACATGAAAACCGATCTAGCTCTCTTTCTCCATCCAAATCCCACAAACGCAAAACGATGGTCAGCTAATTTTCAAAACATGACACGCATGTATGCGTCAAACAGAGACAGCCAGAGTGACGCGCCGACGTGATTAGCGACAAACAAGCACCCCGCCGCTCTCACTAGCCGCTGTCCTTCTCGAGCATCGAGAGAGGCGAAAAGCAAAACAACAAACAGCACGTCGCGTATAAAACAAGAAAAGCTGAATTTCACACAAACACTGCCCGATGAAATGAGGAGGGGGCAACCTAATCAGCAAGCTAACTGAAACGTAATCAGAATCGAGAGCCGCACAGAAACACCCAGCATGCACAAGCAAAGGACGTAGCGCCTAAAGTGCCTATTTGCAATTCTCCTAGCGTTGCTGCTTGCTGCCTCGAACAGTTGGCGTCAGAGCGCAAACCTGCGAGACAGAACATCGCATCAGCAATGCGCAGCGACAAGGTCTGCGAGTGACATCTTGACATGCAACACAATCGCGTGCAGCTAAACAGTATAAAAAGACAGCTCAGCAAGCCTACTCTTCTCATTCTGGCATTCACCAAAACACTTACACAAATGTCATACGTGTAAAATCGAGTAGGAAGAAAATATAGAACTCAGTGAAAGCCCACTGCGAGCGCCACTCAACTGCAACGCAACGCCAAGCTGTAGCACACAAGATCTGTCGCCATAGCACAATGCGCCCACGCACGACTCACGAAGAAAAGTCTACCTACGCTTAGCGACGCATGATTAGCTCGCTCTAACGCATTACAACAAGCGCACATACACTATTAGCTAAACTCAGCTGCCAGGCAGTACGCCTCAGAAAGTCGGAATGGAACAGACTAAAAATAACCCGAATGTCACGTAAAAGGCGCTTGGAAGGAGACTCTATTCACTTTTAATTACATCCAAGCAGCAAACAACAAGACGTTAAGGAGATCGAGAAAGAAAATCCGCAACATCCTACATGCGTGCACAAATAGCTCACCCGCGACGCCCAAACACGTTCTAGCCCAACACAGTACAGCATACACAACCGCCACGTTTGAAAGTTCTAATAAAAGACAACTGAACTGAACTAAAAAACGCAGGTTTTAAAACTTTCGAACACCGCCTAGTTTTTGCAAAAACCCTACATCAAAACCTTATCAACTGCCCACAGCAAAATTCTGCTGCGTGCTGTAATAGTCATCAAGCGCACCTTTCTCTTTCGTTTCTTTCGCCGTTCCACCATCAGCGGAGCTGCTCGACGGTGTCTCGCCCTTGGCAAAGCTTCCATTCGACGAAACTCCCGACGATGACGAAGCAGACTTAGTCGCATTCGTCTTGCGAGGCTTCGTCGACGGTGACACGGCCTGCTGATGGGCCTCGTAGCGTCGAATGATCAACGACATACTATTCGCAAATCCATCGGCCTAGAACGTAAAGGAAGGGTCTTGACTGGATACGGGTCTCGCTTAGTGACGAAACGAGGCGATGATAACACTGCATGTACAGTACGTATGATAGCACTCGCCATGAAAAGACAGTCAAAATCGGTGGTACACATCTGGCTCTGCCTCTTACGACGACCACGATCCAACGCGGATATCCCCGAACTGCGCTACTCAATGGTAGCCGAGTCGCAAAAAATTAGCCGGCTGCACACGGGCAAAATTTCCAGCTTTGAACAGCTGCTGTTTTCACTAATATGGCAATGTTTGCCCACCAACCGACGAACACACGGTCAGAGCAACGCAACCAGTCCTCGTCGTCGGTGGCGCTCTTTCGCAATACATACACAAACAGACCCGCCGTAGTGTGCATACGGCGGCGACAGCATGAATGTCGCTCTCAAAAAACATCCACTTTACGACGACATTTTGCGGGTTCCGAACAAAAAAACGTGAACGCAGCAGGACGTTACGTACACTACGCGTCGCGTAGTATGTAGTACACAGAGAAAACATGACGAGGACGTGCCCTATTGTGCAAGTACTTCAAAAGATGGGCGCACACATCACAAGGCGGCGCACACGTGAGTGACTCTGACTTCTAGAAGCCGACATCAATCTCAGCGCGGTAGTTTTCTCGCCTCAAAAATCGCGAGAGTGTACAATGTCTCAGCCATTGTTGGTGCGGACCGCGAAAAAGTGACGCAAACAAAAGAAGTGAACGCAAACAAAAAAAGCATATCGAATAGAACGGAACAAGCGTGCACACGACTGCGCAGCATTTCAGCCTCCTCAACTACGTCCGTAAATCCTGTCTCACAACAACCGCACGAAACGCAGTCTCGCAGAACAGAAAATCCCATCGAAAAATTACTATGAATCGAAACTGGACAGAGCGCCGGGAACACTGGTTGCGTGTACAAAACCAAAAAACCGATTATTTCTTGGCCCAAAAAGTATACAAACCAGGGAAAAAATGTCTCGAAAAAGACCAAAATAAAAATGCGTGCCCAATAGTGAAAGGTTTCGATGTAAGACTAGTACACAGGTCCTGTCGATACGCTCACTTCCTCGACGTCGTCACAATAGCAAGTTGGATGACAGATACTATAGATAGAACCACAGTAGGCATTCGCAACCGCACACGTACAGTACACGCACTCGAACAGCAGACAATATACGGGACTGGAACTCGAGCGGAGTTCCAAGCCCACAAAGGGCCGGACAAACCGATTTGTGGAGAAGTTACAAAAAGAGCACGAAAAGACAGCAAAAAACTCTTGCGCAATACATAGCCACATGCACACACAATCCTATGGGGATATAATCAGAAAAGTACGACATAGAAACCGACACCGGATGCGGCAGCCCTACAAAAAATAGCAAAACAAATACGCCGTCGCTTCAAATTGAAACGACAACTGGGAGCATCAAGCGCTGCACTGTCGATTACGTCCTACCGTGAGCCACTGCCGAGCCTTCGAAAAAACACCTCCACCAACAACAGGTTCAAAAGGTAATAACAATTTTACACACATACATTTGTTCCAACTGCAGGACCTGGAACAACCCAGTGCATGCGATTTTTTCCAGAAAAGAGCCCCTCGTAAACAGGAAAATCTCTCTGACTGTGCGTGCTCGATTTCTCATTTGTTACTCTCTCTCGAAAAACAACTCCATCACGACACGAATGCCCTAGTCCGCCCACCCCAGCATCGTTGGCCACGTTTTCGGCTCGGGGACAACAGCGTGAAAATGAGGGAAGACGATGGTACTTCGCACGAAAGAAACACTATTTCGAAAGAGAGAGAAAGAATACGCCACTCCACATCCAACTTCTATGTAAACGAATAAAATTCGAGGAGTTTGCCAAAGGTGCGAAAAGAATCAGTGTAGTCTGCCTCACTACAACGCCTACGCAACGTCAAAAGCTGTCAATCTTCCATCCTCTAATATCCCTCTGGCCCATAGACGCAGGCAGAGCATTTGGACCAGCCATTGTGACGATCGCAATAAAATCAATATACGTAACAATATTTAAACGCCAAACATGCGTACACTCACTTACCGACTCAGGCAAGACCTCGAAGGAACAATAACAATAGAAGTGAAGTACTGGATAGAAGTTCAGCGCAGAGTTCAGCCAGCACAATACAGAAACGACAGCAGATCAAAGCAGAATATCCCACACTTCAACTGTGATCAAATCCGCGGAAAAGCATCTGTGTAACTTGTACGCCCGACGTACTGTAGTTTACAACGCGGGACGCGACCACACGTCAGAACTAAACCAACAATCCACGCAACAAAATATCACTTCCAGCGTGTGACGAGACAAAGACAGAGTGTCAGCAACCGGCAAAACTACACCGCGCAATGTACCAGGAGAGAAATACAAGAACGTAATGCAAACACGCTACAGTACAGTACGTCACACGCATTAATGAACACGTGCCTCCAATCAACATCGTGAGTTTACGATTCGCATCGCCTCGAAAAAGCGTGTCGCGAGCATAAGAAAAACAATTCATCACAAAATTCACTTTGTTCTACATATGTCTTCACACATCAGACACGACGGCGGCGACATGAAACAGGGGCATCAACAGATTCACTAGGCGATAGAGAAGACTACGAGTTGAGAAGCGGAGCACAGTCGACAGAAGCGAAATCGAAACACACATAAATCAAGGGCTTAAATTTGATAACACGTCCGACGCTACACGTCCCACCGAAATAGCAAGCGGATCGGATATCGTACTCTGTACCTACGAGAAGGGCATACACGTGGAACGGCTGAAAGCCGAAGTGCATCCTGCCTATGACAAAAAAAACACAAGAGAGAAAAGAAGGCACTTCGATCTCGCGCGAGAAAATCTTTGGTTCGGGGAGCTTCACCCCCCCCCCCCGAGCGCCCACCACTGGCAAGTTGGTACATACCATTAGCAAGTTGCTCATACCTTCCGCTAACTTATGTGGGTTGGGATATGGGATAATCTCAGTTTGACCGCATAGCTATTCTTTCTCCGCGCTGCGCAATCCAGAATGATGGATGCAAAAGGACGCCTGCTTGCCCAGACAAGCAAGCACTGTTATCGCAAAAACCATCGTCAGTAGTCTGCGAGCACTATTACGTCAAGTCCCGAGAACAAAGCAAACAATCTCGCCACATGCGCATCACATGCCAGAGCTTACGGTTGACGAG
>JAQGBB010002112.1:0-11586 GCA_034691745.1 Prismatolaimus dolichurus | reverse complement strand
GTAGAGAATGGAAAGTGCAATAACGGTGTTGTCTGCGGTGCAACAAAAATCGTGGTTAATCCCGGGTTTTTAGGTTCACTAACGAAGTCATCATGCCTTGTGCGATGGGACCCGTCTGTCCGTAGGCACTAAGCGCCCGCAAGAGGCAAGCTAGTGGGCCTAAATTTTCACTGTAGATACCTTGGCCTAAAGGCTGGAAAGAGTTCTCATATGGGTTCCTGAAATCACTTATGACACGATCATCGATGAGAAAAATGTTTTAGTTAGAGAGAAAACACATGGATACGGCAAACTGCATTATGCACCTTGCTTTCATGGCCACCACGAAATACTGAGTCAGTGGGTTTCGAGGATCGGTACATCCTACTTGTTGTTTTTGTTAGTGAGCTTGCTGGTTTGCTGTTTCAGTTTCTCGCTCAGCTTACTTCCAATTTTTCTTACTGCTAAGGTGTAGTTGATCAAATTAGCTAAGAATGGACCAACGCGATCGCAAGCTGCTAGTTATAATCGTCGACGGGTTTTCATGGCGTTTTTTAAATGGTGTGAACGGTTTGACTTTGCCGGGCTTCAAGCGGCTATTTTCTGACGGTTCCATGAGCTTGGCGAGTTGGCCCGCGTTTCCATCGAATTCATTCCCCAACTATTACTCGCTGTTTGCTGGTAAGTAGATTGTAATGAATACACGTCGGAAAGTTACCTTGTCACCTTTTTGCTTAGATACATTGCTGGTAACCCCTCCAGAACCTTTTCTTATTCTAGGTTGCAGCGTCGGACGCCACGGAATGTTTGGTAACACAATGTTCGACCCATCGCGACATGAACATTTTTCGATGTTTGACGAAAATTTCAAGCCAGCTTTCTGGTTCGATCATGCACCCGAACCGTGAGTGAATGTACACGGCAGCTTTATACCGTGTCGGTGTGCTAACGTTGCAGACTATGGATAACGGCCCACAATCGTGGCATCGAAACGTCTCTCTATTATCCGTTCTTCATCGTGCCTGAGGTGATGTTCGCTTCGAACCTTTAATTCATCCCGTAAAGTTAAATTTCATTTCATTCTCTGCACAGAGCAAACTCAGTCTCGGTAACGCCTCGCTCGTTCGTCCGCTCCGAAAATTCGCCGAGGACAAGCCCCATTTTGAGCGAAAGATTGACGAGATCGTCGCCCATTTGAAGCAACCCGGTGATAAGTTTGTCATCTTCTACTGGTCTGAATTCGATGAAATTTCACACCACTTCGGCACGCTCGCACCCGAAACATTGACCGAAATGAAGCTTGTCGACGATTTTCTCGGTCAAGTCCAAGTGCGTACTGTGCGTATTTTGTTCTGCTGTTCCTCGAACTTCCGCTCGTAGGACGCCTTTGACCGTGAGGGTTTATGGTCCGGCGCCGACCTCATCGTGTGTTCCGATCACGGAATGGTCGACGAGGTGGAGTCTGGCGGTGTCATTTCAATCGAGAAGTACCTTCCGCAAAATTTCGCCGACGAGATTCGTACGTCTGCTTTCTCGGACCCTTTAAGATCATTAAGTGGCTTGTCTTCCTTCAGAGTGCTCAACAGAGCTCGGACCAGTCAGACAAATCTTCCCGAAACGCGGGCGCGAAAGCCACGTACGTACTGTACATTCTTAGGCGATGCATGGTGACACGCAAAAAACCTTTCGCGCATTTGCTGGTGTTTTAGGTTCTCACTACACTAAAAGAGGCCAACATTCCGCATGTGCGCGTCTATGCACGCGACGAGGTTCCCGATGACCTCCGCTGCAAATCAGCCCGGTTTAGTCCGCCGATTCTGCTCGTCGCCGATATTGGCTACGTAGTTTCCTACGTAAGTGGTTGGCGCTTAGCACTGTCAAAAGTGGTATTTCCTTGACTTCCCTGTACACTTTAGTTTGATGACGTCTACCAGATGAAGGGAATCCACGGATACGACGGTCGCTTGCCGCAAATGAGTGGCATTTGCATCGGACGTGGAAAGAGTATGTTTCTAACTTTTAAATTCCTTTGTGCGGACACGCAAGCTGTGTACTGTTGCTTTGCAGGCTTCAAACCAGGCGCAAGAACTGACTATGTCCGCAACGAGGACGTCTATCTGCTGATGTGCCATTGTCTTGGTCTCGACGCGAACGAGCCGCATGATGCCGATTTTTCTAGAATTAAGCCGATGCTGAAGCAAGCCGCTTGATATCGTTGATAGCGAGGGACTTGTAGACCGGTGAATGTTCACTTTTTGGGTCACTGACGAAGTCTGTAGGGAGGCCTTATGCAATGGGATCCGTCCGTCTGTCCGTGACTTGGTTTGCACTCGCAAGAAGAAAGATAGCAAGCCAAAATTTTCCTGTGGGTACAGTGGGCCGAGGGGCGCGGACAGTTCGTAAATGAGCCCAGTGAGTCTTATACTCCTGGGCGATCCACTAGGTCCATTCATCGTCAGTGGCCTCGGATCGATACATCCGACTAGTTTTCTATGCAGCATTCTTTGTGGCGCTTGCGCTTCTAGGTGACGATTACGTGTGCCATGTAATTTTTTGAAACTTTTTACCAAGACAATTCCCGTTCTGCTCAATCGACCTTAGTCTGCCTAGTCTGTTGATTCCCCACTGCTTTACGTCTGCTGACGAGTAAAGGCTGATTGGATTGACGCTTTGAAAACTTTTATTAAAAAACAAACAAAACCAACAATCTGAAATGAATTGCAACACGCGAGGACGTACACAACAGTGCATGACCAGGCCAACACTGTACACACAAGTAGATGTGCGTGGCGAGAACACGATAAACCAAGTAAATCGTTAACAGCCGAACCGACACAAAACTCCGTTCGGCGTACAACACAGAAAATGGCATCGTCGTCGAAGAGACGTAGATAAAGATAACCAACATGTAGAACAGATCAGCAAAATTGCTGCGTTTTACGCCTACCTACACAGTATGCTGTACAGTGCAAACTACTCTACTCGATTACGTCCAGTTCGTTGTCGATTAGTGCAGTAACAACCAAGTTCTTCGTTTCCAAGTGATGACATATTGTCAACTGGAGTTACGCGGTTCCATCCCATACGTCTTCTTTGAGTTGCTGCACCGCGCGCTTTCGCTCTTAAAACAAGAGCACGCGCGTTCGTCAATTGTACAGTACATAGACACAATGGACACGTATAAACCTACTCAGGGTGTCTACGCTCCGACTTTCTCCGGTTTTTCGGAGGGGGGGGGGTTGGCCAAAAGACAAATTTTGCAACAATTAGTTGTTGCAGTCTATACTTGTTTGGACGCAATATTAACCATAAACTACACGCAGCGCCTGGCTCATAATTGCAGACACTCATCACAAGTCAGAAGAGACATGAAAATGTAATCATTGCCAGGCCTCGCTGCGAGTTTCACCCGCACATTTGCGCCTCGTACTTAACTTTACAGTGATTGTACACGTGCTGTAAATATGACAACTCGTATACACACAAACCCCATTTGTTTCACGAGTTTCTGCAAATCTTCGGTTCGGAGATCTTTAGCGAAATCGTAAATCTCCAAAACATGACCAAGCTCTACCAAACGGTGAGAAAATGCGATCACAATCAAACGAAAGCGAGAAAGCATACAGCAGTTACCAGGTAGTTAGTACTGTACATATATTGGTACAGTAGATACGTATTGGGTATTGCACCTTGCTCATCCAATACGTTATCATTCGGTTGATAATCGAGATATTCACCCTTCGGTTTTTCGAGTTTAACTTCGCCAAGAGCCAGCGTGAGCTACAAGCACATTGTACATAAAATACGTACGTATACGTACAGTACGTAAAACAAACCTCTTTAAGAAGAACCGGATCAAGATCACCAGCATCAGTAAGGCAATCTTCCCAAGTTTCCTCGCCATCGCCAGAGTCGTGCCCGACGCTCAAAGGTTCGGCGGTGGCTACACTAGTCACCTCTTTGTCGTTAGAAGTTTCTACAGTAGAAAATACACATCCAGGCACTCCGATAGAGTACCCTAAGACTGGATACCCCTGGGCCGTCGGGGGAGGTCCCACGTGGAAGTCTGAACGGGTGGCCAAAAGAGAAAAGGGTCCAAAATGTAAGTTGTTTTTTCTTCAAAAATTTTACTATTCCGAACCAGTTGGAAAACGTTTCGGCTCGATTCGCTCGTCGATCATCTTCACACTGCTTCAAAGCTCAGTGTTTTAGTCTGTCAAAAACTTCCTTTAAAACTTTATCAAACAGCTGTCTCTTTCAGAGCTCATCGAGAGGATACCCCTGTTTTTCGTCTCCTATGCTGCGTAATAAGCGTTTGATGTTTGATTTTTTTAAATCGCGGGATACTTTTTTCAACCTTGTCGACGTTATTACCCCCCTGGCGCCGACCGTCAAAATGACTGCCTCTGTATTATACAGCGTATATTTTACGTGCATGTAAATTCTCTACGACGCCAAAAATACCTCCGGAAAAAGCAGGTTGAGTGCTCTCCGGTTCTTTGACCCGCTCATCACCCACTATGCCTTGATGGCTTGTCGATTTCGTCGGTGTCGCTGTCAGACCGACAGATTCATTATCAGATTTCATAGTCGCACCGGCCGACGAAGCGGCTTTAGTGCCTCCTACAAAGCAGCCGTGCTTCTCGAGCATCGTTCGCCAAAACTAACAACTCATTACCAGGGCCGACGCCAGCGCCCCACTTCGCCCAAGTCGCACCCTGCGCCGCCTTCGAGAGGAGCTCGCCTTTAGGCGACACGGCAGACGCAACATGCGAAGTCGTCACTGGCCCACTCTTATCCGAAGACACACTATCTGAGCGGGAAGATCGCGCGGCGAGAGCACCCGAAACAGCCGACGAAGCACCACTTCCACCAGTGCCAAATCGCGCGGCCGTGTATTGAGCAAGTGAAGCTCGCCAGTCCTCACCGGGCGCAATGTCAAGCGAAACGTTAAGCGCAGAGAACGGAATGCCCGCTGCGCCTGTACCCGTCGAGTTTGGGCGTGGAACGACAGCAGCACCAGCACTGTCAGCAATCACAGGCGTCACGCCCACCACAGATGGCTTGTTGTTCTTCGTGAGAGCACGAAGACGTCCGCTCGCTTGAACAGACGGGCAAGAAGGCACCGTTGTTGATTGAGCGGAAACATGAGCATCTGTTGCAGGTTTCTCAACCATCTTCCACGAGCTTTGGGTCTTCATATACTCCGACCAGGAAGCCTTCGGTTTCAGAGCATCATGGCACTTCTCCCCTACCGCTTCATCCTGTCGCGCCACCTTCTCCGCAGCCGTCAACACCGCCTGTTCACGTGGTTGACTCTGCTGTGACTGACTGCGTGGTTCTTGTCGCTGCAGTTCGTGATTCCCAAAAAACTTCTGCCGCTGCTGTTGCTGCACCGTCATCGAAGGGAGGAAACCATCGGGAGCAAAATTCGTCGTAAAAGGGTGCGGTGGGAACGACATCTGCGGTTGAAACACCGATACAGGAGCATTAGCCAACAAGAGTTTAGCCGCCGTCTCCGCGTTTCCACCGAGTCCCTCATTAATCAACTGCACTTCCAAATCAGTCGCATCCATCGCTGACGAGTTGCTCGAACGACCGCCCGCCACCGGTGGAGAACTCGACGCCTCATGATTCCCTGCTGCCATCGCCGGTGTTGCTCCTGGTACACTCGCATCGACAAACGAGCTCCCAAACAGAGTAAAGCCAACGTTCGGTAACGCAAGGTCGTCAAAAAGTGCCTTCATTGACTGTTGCGTCATAGGCACCGAATTGAATGCGTTCTCCGCTGCACTGAACCCGCCCAAAAGTGCCGATCCGGACTGCACTGCCTCATTTGTACTCGATGCAAGCTGGCGACTCGGTGCTTTCAGTGGTGAAGCCTTCATCGAATCTTCGAGAATCGAGAAGAGATCGCTCTCGATCTGCTCAAACATACCACTCGTCTCTTCATCGTCATCACGATGCTCGACTAAAAGCGAAGCCGGAGAAACGACCGCAGCGCCTTCATTTTTTTCTTGCTCTTCACTCGCACTATCGCCTGATGGACTATCCTCGTCCTCACGTGTCGTCGCTGCGACGCCTTTCACGTTCGCAACATGATTCGCGGAAGCGACCACACCCTGAGAGTCTTCTTCCACTATCGATGTTTTCGTGCCGTTCTCATCGACAGAACTGACAGCAGCCGCTTTCGCCTTCAGCATCTCAGCGATCACCTGCGATGGGAGCTTGTTCGGCTGCGGACGTGGAAACACTTGCAGATTCGTCTTCACTTGCGGTGGCGACGGCTGTGCACGAGCATCGTCGTGAGCTCGACGCTGATGAAGCTGGCGATAGTCCTGCTCATGCGCTGCGTACTCAACACGCTGACGATTATAGCTGGGTGTCGCGGACGTGTTCGACGCGAAAGTCGTGCTTGACGTCATCGGTGGTGAAACCACCCCTCGCGTTCCAACCTCATAACCTGCCAGCTGTTTCGAGCTCGCCTGCGTTCGCATATCCAGCGCTGAGATCTGGTCATCAACTGCATCGTTGGTCAAGTCTGCCTTCTGCAACACCGGCTGTTCGTCCTGATTCCCACGTCGACGCCCCCCTCGGCGCGTTCGTCGACCGAATGGCGCCTCGTCAGCAGGCAGCAAGAGCTCACCGCGTGCGGGCGGCAATGGCGGTGATGCCATTTCAACGGCAGCGCCCGACTGCGCGTTCTTCGAAGCACGACCTCCACGCCCACGTCGACGACGATGCGTTTTTGCAGATTCCTTATCACCGTCGTCCTCGAATTTCGAGGACGCCTGTTGATCCATCGAACGCGAAGGTG
Source organism: Prismatolaimus dolichurus (assembly GCA_034691745.1). Taxonomy (NCBI): domain Eukaryota; kingdom Metazoa; phylum Nematoda; class Enoplea; order Triplonchida; family Prismatolaimidae; genus Prismatolaimus; species Prismatolaimus dolichurus. The sequence goes on along the minus strand of JAQGBB010002112.1, from coordinate 4,790 downwards.
AGAGAGCTACAAGATAGTCTGTCTTGCTTGAGTTGCAGTCCACAAACTTGGAAGACTCGCTGCCAGTTGCTCTTGATCGCTCAAACCGTTTTCAAGCGAAGCTCAGCTCCAATGCGAGGCATCAATAAGGGGTGGTAATACGGGGACTATCCATCCCCACGTCCCACAGCCGTGCCCGTAACATCAATAAAACGGGCAGTGCCATGCTTTACGTCATACAAGCAAAAGCGAACAGCCCTTTTCTGTTTACAAAGTGAAAATGCCCAAAAGTTAGCTGCCGGCGCCGCACATCGGCCCAAATTACCCCAAAAGGGTCCATACGCGTATTACTCCCTACCCTCGCTTGCTAGTGCAATATGCAAACACGAGAACGTGCAAGGATAAGAACACTTGCTTACTCCTCCGTTCTGCCATTGACGACGAAGGCCGAGAGGAAGTCGTCGACTCTGGACTCGAATGCGAAGGCTTCGACGCTTTCGTACTTTGGCTTGAAGAGGTACCATCTTGGCGACGCTGCCGAGGGACGTACACTTGCTTATCGGGTCGCTTCTTCAAATCTGATGACATCATCCTGAACAAAGACAACACGTAGAATACAAACGAGGCGGTCACGTGTAAAATCACACTAGTCCTGTCAGTTCCCTGCCTTGAGCAATATGTGCGGCGTGGCCGTCGACGCTGCTAGAGATAATCTTTTCTCACCGTTTCTCTGCCGACTCTCCTGAATTCGCGTCTGCAGTCTCGGAAGACTTGTCGGCGCTCTTCGGATGCGTGCTCATTGATGACTGCTCGCGCTGCACCGGCGCACGCGTTGAATTGACGCCACCCTTTACAGTGATCGACCTGCAGAATATCACTTCAGCAACTAGGGCGACAGGAGAATTGCTGATTTGTATACTTGGTTTGCTCAACTATGACGGTTCGTCTCTCGTCGTTCTCACCAATAGAGAACGAGCGCAAATCGTGCTTGAAGTAATCTTCAACGACCTTGTGCAGCAAGAACCGGAAATGGCTCGTGAATGGTGGAAAAATTAAGGCTCTACAAACAAACACAACATAACAAGTTATACAGCAACGCTAATCAGCAACTCGCAACGCCTCACCTGGCTTCCACAGTTTCGCCCTCACGCAGAAAACTATGAAGATCAGCGATTGTGCGCTGAACAAAATCGGATTCTTCACAGGATAAATAACGACCATCAATACAGAAAGCCAGTGCGCATATCAAACAGCTTGCAGAAGTAATCAACAAATATAAACGACGCTGCACACACGGCGCCCGGCACCAACGCTAAAATGAGAAAACACACGGAAGGGCAATTATTGGCGCGGCATTTTATTTGGCGGCATAGCATGACAAACTTCAAAAACCACAGCATATTACCGTTTGATGCTAAAGCATTTAATTTCGAACAGATGTTTTGGAACATTTCCAGAACAAATAAAACCAAGCAACTACTACGGATACAAATTTCTAAATCTGCGTTGGCTTCAACATCAGATAAGCGCATGAACCAATCGCAAAATCAAAACCTCAAAGAAAAAAATGTAAAAGGTTTGCAAATGTGTTCACTGTGACCCGCAACCATTTCTGATTCTTGCATAAAAAACGCAGGAACCCAAATTTTGCATGACATGTGCATGAAACCTGCATGACCTGTGTATGACCCTCATGTATTGACTAAAAATTCATGTGCTAGTTCTGCAAAGTTGCGGGTCACAGTGTTCCTGGGTATGTATTACGAGCCCAGGGAAAAGGAAAATCCCCGGGGGTTTCCCACGTCCCTCGTGCAAAACGCCTAGGGGAAAAGGGAAAACCGCGGGGATTTCCCTTTTCCCTGGGTTCGTAATACATACCCCCTGTATCAGCGTTTTTCCAGTAAGGTTAATGGTTTGAGAATGCTCTACTCTCCTTGTCAAGCGCTAAAGGTTACGGTTCCTTGTTGTGACATGCTATATATTTCGACTGCATGCCAAGGTGTGCCGTTATGGGCGCGGAAGGGAAAGCGGGCTTCGATTTTTTATCAATTTCGAAACTAGGTCAACGTTTAATTAAAATTGCTCTATTCTCACTGATGATATTGTTGGGTAAGCGAGAACAGAATTAGAAGAGAATGTCACACCGCCTTGCATGCCATTTTAGAAGGCTACTGGTTTGCTAATTTCATTCAAGACACGGGGTAACGGCGAATCACGAGATTTCCTTCGAAGAACTCGATGTCTCGATTCTCCCATACCGACGACTTTGTCTGCTCAGAGACCCTTGTAATACCAGCAGTCGACGAGTTCGTGCATGAAAAGCTTTGCGACCCATGGCATCGTTTTTCTGCTGCGACGAACGACATGATCTTGCTGGTGGAATTTTCCGAAATAGACGGGCCAAAACCACTGCTTACAATTCCGGAGCGGCTGGACAACAGACACTTCGATTGTGCTGACTTCGCCGTTCGCGTCATGACGGCCGATTATCAGGCCTGCAGTAGTAGAGCCTCTTTCTCACTACGACAAGACATGCAGATGGTTCTGACCATGGAGACGCAAGGCATCGCGACGTACGTTCACTATTTCACTCTTTACGATATCGAAGCTCGTGGCTACGTTCGTCCATACAGTCTCGCCTACGTGTCGCCCGATCGAAGCAAAATCATGCGCCTTTTTCAGCCGCTCAAGTCCGCGTTCGTGCCGCTTCTCGAATCACTCAAGTCATGCAATCTCCGCCAGTTCCTGCGTGAGCTTCGCGACGCCGCCGACGTTATCGATCGTCTTGAGAATCAGGCCATCTCTGCCCAATACGGCTTCTACTACGACAGTGAATCGTCGAACAGTCAATCCACGAGTCGAAAGCAAGATATTCTCAACCTCAAGTACATGCGTCTTCACCAGGACGTCAACGCAGCCATTTCGGCTCTAACAAGCGAACTTCGGAGTCCATCCTCACCGAACGTGTGTCATCTGACGCACGAGATCGCTCTCGATAAGTGGCTGGCACGTCTCCTCGCTGATGGTTCTGCCTGTCAAGATCGCGGCTCCACAGCAGCGTTCGAGCTGAAAGACCTGAGCCAGTTAGCACCCTGTGTCTACAAGGAGCTATGCCTCGGACTCCAGGCTCTCTTGACACGTCTCACACGTCCTCAACCCGACCATATGTCATATGCTGGCCTACAGTTTGGAGACGTTTTGACCCTCGCTTTGCCCGCAACACCTGCAGGCAATGCGCAGTCGACGAAACGCGACGATGAGCAAGTGCGACTGTTTGCTGGAGACGCACCTCGCACGAGTGGACACGATAGCGAGCCACAAAACAAGCTGCTCGTCTCGCTGCTGCCGAGTCTGCCTCAACTACTCTATCCGGCTTTGTCGGGAAAGGTGAGTCAGCACAGTTTTTGCACGTTTATGTACTGTACACGATGTGCAATGTACCCAAAGTAGATCGCAGATTCTTCGCTCTTTCTTTAGTTCATGCTCATTTGTGGCTCCGATCTGCGGCGACACACGGCGACGGCATTTGTCGAGAAGCTTCGCGACGTTCTACCCTCGAGTAAGCTAATTTTCCCTAAGCTAGACGAGTATTTTTCCGCAGCGCGCAAAAGTGGTGTGGGAGTGCTGGGGATGCAAAATCTGACCGATTTAATCTTCCACAGTTCCGAACGTTCCGTGTGCGGTTGTCGATTGGCATCGTGGTTCCATTCCTGCATCAGCTCTCGCTGAGTACAAACTCTTCGCACAACGGCTCGCTCGCAACGACAACCTCGATTCGTTTCTATCCCCAGATGTGCGTCGTTTCGTCACTGTTCTCGATCTAAACCGTGATATACTCCATTCCTCACGCTACGTTGGCACACTTCTCGGCGGGTATGTACTGTACACATGCATAATACATCAACGTAGCGTGCCTCTAGCGCGATTTTCTCTCACATGCAGACTGCCCTCCAAAGAAGGCTTTTTCTCCTTCGACCGATCCCTCATCGCCTACGTGCGTAGCTTACTGACCGACTTCTGTGCTTCCGTCTACGTTCTCTACTACTACGTCTTCGCCGACGCGGACAGTTATCGTCGCAACATTCGCACTCTGCGCCCCTTCGCTGCTCGTCTCGGCGTTGAAAAAAGCGATCTTAAGATGTTACGCTACCTCATCGAACTTCTCAAAGAGCAACGAATGGGTGATGTCAACTTCAGTGGGTTGCAACAAGAAAGCTTATTTCTCGGCGAAGAAAAGACTCAAGTGTTGAAGCTTTGAACGGGTTTACCTTTTGATCTACGCACATTCATTTTATCTTTGGTGCTTGCAACATTGTGCCTTTAACCAAGCTTCGTATTGTGGTGGCGCGGTTTCCTTTTTGTATGCTGTAAACGCTCTATCCTCATGTATGTCTTCTTATTCATACGAATATTACGCATACAGGATGCGTTGTAATAATGCTCCGTCGAGCGTGGAGCTGAGAGTTGAGACCCCTTCCTGTCGGTGCGATTCTTGTAATAAGCATACCTGCGGTCGTTTTCGTTTGTTTCTGGTTTAATTGAAGATCTTTTCTGATGGCGTCGAGTGTTGCTCTGAACTTGGTTCGCCAGATCATCAGCAAGATTGTGCCCAAACTTGATCCCAAGTGTCACAAGGGTGAACGGGGTCGAATAGGCGTCGTTGGTGGTTCCTCCTTGTAAGAAGCGAAAGCACTTCTTTCCCGTTCAACTTGTTTAATGTCTTTCTTTTTCTAGTTACACAGGCGCTCCCTACTTTGCAGCATTTACTGCATTGCGTGTGGTAATAACTTGTCCACTACGTACTGTACGTG
>JAQGBB010002111.1:0-11589 GCA_034691745.1 Prismatolaimus dolichurus | reverse complement strand
TATAATTTCTGTCCGCGCTCGCATTTTGTCCCATTTATAATACAACCATCGTAAAAACGAGCAAAACCTTGCTATCTCATGCACCCTCAGCATATTTTTCATCAGTTTGCGGAGTGACTCGTAACTGTCCATAGCTATACGTACGTAACTAGCTGTTCTATTTGCTTCTGAGATCCAGAAGACGCTGAATATTGATCATTAGGGCAAAGTTTAAAAAGTTTGGCGAAGTTCCTTCTCCCACCTTATCGCGAGACGAAAATTGAGGAAGCAACGCGCCAAGCAACACCGCAATTTCCGTTTCCCTCTTTCGAGGTCAACCGGAAGGTCATGCGCTCGGTGTTTGGATTCAGCTAGTTTGCATATCAAATGTGCTTGTGATGAATGAGCAGCAAAAAGAAGTCGAGCTAACATCTGAGAGTATTTCTTGCAGGTGTTGGTCAAACGGTCAAAATGGCGACCACTTGTCCGGCGAATCCATCATGCGCCGTGATTGCATCGACGCTGAACTCTCTGCAACTGCAGCTGAATACGTATGGCGCAGCGGTGAACATGACCGTTGCGTCGCAGGCACAAAACTCAAACGATTTCTTCTTGATCGTGATGGGCTCGTTTGTATACCGTAAGCTTGCTTCTTTAAAAAAAAATTGATAATTCGACGAAAAAATCGATAAGATTCAAATCGGAAATTTTTAGTTATGCAACCGGGTTTTGCGTTTCTCGAATGTGGCCTCATCCGTCAGCAGCATGTCGCGAATACGCTGTTCCGAAACGTCCTCTGTTCATGTGCGTTTAGACGTGTGAAATTCAATCAATAAATTGATAAATCAATGAATTTTCTAGCCCTATCGGCCGTCGCGTACTGGATGTTTGGCTACGCGTTCGCATTTGGTGACCAGTCGAATTATATCATTGGCTACGACAACTTTCTCCTGTTGAACGTTTCACCGACACTGTTCGTCTTTTCGTCCTTTTATTGCATCTTCCGTAACTTGCGAAAGAAAGATACCACCTGGTCGCATGTCCGTCACAGCCATAACTTTAGTTTTTCTTAACCTAATCTCAAAATTTCTTTTTCTCCTAGATTTTCCTCAGTCCGAGAATGTGCCTTTTAAAAGTCTTTTCGTTGTTCGATGTTCCTAGCGGTCTGGGCAGCAGGGGAGTGGACGTTCGGACTGCGAAATTCAAGCCAAAACCGCGTGCCTTCTGCTCTCACTGCAATGTTCTCGCTGTCATTGCTAGCATAATTCGTGTTCTAAACACAAACGCAAATCCTGCTGTCGGTTGTAAAGCAATAGATTTGTTCCCACTAAGTGCTCGATGCAGAAGATGCATTTCTTGGCTTTGTTGATTTACTTGTACGTAGATTTCTCCGATCAACACGTGGAGTTTGAATTTAGATACAGCTTTTGGTTCTTCGAGTGGACTTTTGCGGCAGTAGCAACGAGCATTGTCTCGGGCGCAATCGCCGAGCGTTGCAACGTTTTGGCGTACTTCGCCTATGGGATATTCGTGCCAGGTATTAAATGCGAAATTTTTGAAATATGTAAAATAATAATATACTAAAATGTAATGAAATATGAAATAAAAATAAAATATATTAAATTAATAGATTTAAAACTTATAAATATAAAAAATATTTTAATACGTGAATTCATTTCAATCTCTCTAATTTATTTACCTGCAAAAAAGTTGGCTAGTTAAAAACTAGTGATTTTATGAATTTTAAAAATTTTAACTTGAATATCTTTTCCACTTTTAGGCGTTGTCTATGCCATCGTAACGCACTGGACATGGGACGCTAACGGATTACTGCTGAACCTCAACATCTACGGACAGATGGGCGCATTTCAGGTAACGTGATAAAATCAATAAAATCGATCGCTAGAAAAGTCGATAAAAACTTTGAAAATTTATACAGGATTTTGCCGGAAGCGGTGGAGTTCATGTTTGCGGCGCCACATGCGCACTTGCCGGTGCGATCTGCATCGGCAGTCGCCGCCATCGCTATCGCCGACCAAACCAGCCAGTGACCCTCGAGGAGCTCGACAGTGGACACCCGCTCGCAACCCACTACAAATATCATTCGGCGCCGGTCGGTCCAATTTTTATCGATTTTCACTTCTTGCTTGATAGACAACTTTTATAGCTGGTTTTAATCGGCGTCTTCTTCCTACTCTTCGGCTTCGTCGGCTTCAACTGTGGCTCGCTGTTACACATTGCGCAACCGAACGACGGTCCGACCATCTCGAATATCGTCATCAACACGTTCGTGGCCGCCGGCTGCGGTGCCACGACGGCGATGATTACGGCACGTATCTTCCATCGCCGTTGGAGTTTGATGTATACGGCAAATGGCGCCATTGCTGGCATGGTATAAGACACTCACTTAATTTCGGCTTCATAGAAGTTTGGAAATTTCGATTTTTTTCCTGAATAATGTTTGCAAGCGACCATAAAATTTTTCGGCCTACGATAATATTGCAACGTCACATGATGAAATTTTTTTGACAAAAATGGAGTTTTCAGAAAACAGAACGGTAAAATGATCGTTCGATTTAAGCGGAAATATTTTATGATTTGGGAAAATATTATCGCGAAAATTTCTAATTTAGTGTAAAAAATTTAACAATTTCAATTTTAGTTGATTTTATTCGGTTTTGATTTTTGAAGCTTTTCAAACACTTGAAATCGGATTGAAAGCATTTGTTTTCAGGTGGCCCTCTGCTCGGGCTGCAACGTAATGTACAACTGGTCGGCGGCCGTTGTGGGTGCCGTTGCTGGCATCAACTTCATCATCTGGGCGGCAGTTATTCACCTACTTCGCATCGACGATCCTGTTGAAACTATTGCACGTACGGAAAACTTTGATCAATAATAAAAAAATCTATAATGTTTCTACTATTTGAAGTTCATCTTGGAAGTGGTTTCTGGGGCTGCATTTCGACGGCACTTTTCGACCCAACGCACGGCGTCGTGTTCTTCTTCAACTACGCATCGTTCTGGGTATTTCAGGCGCACTGATTTTCGTATGGAATTTGGAATTTATCGTTCATTGTAGGCTCTGGCCATTCAATGCCTCGGACTGGCGATGATCATTGTCTTTTCATTCATCAGTTGCTTTCTTCTCTTCGGGTTTCTTCGTATCAGTGGTCTCCTTCGTGTTCCGAGACACTGGGAAACAAAGGGTACGAAAACTGGTTCTCATAATTTTTGTCAGCTTTCTCCTATTTTGACTTTAAAATATATTTCAAACAATATCGTTAATTGTTAAATTAAATATTTAAATTTAGCTTTTAAACAGTTTATGCATTTTAAACAATTTATGCAATTCAAGCAAAAGGCAATTTATTTTGTTTCATTTGAACATGTTTTTAAATTTACCTGTCGGTAATTTTATTATTATTTTGAGAAGTATTGAAATGCTTCTCCAAACTTTTGATCATAATTTTTGGCATAACTTTTCGGTATAATATATACGTTTTTTTCTCTTGATTAGGTCTTGATAACACCCTCAACAAGGAGCAGAGCTACCCGTTCCTCGACCATAAGCATCTGCACGGCTACGGTGGCATCTCGGACGTCGCCCACCGTCACTACAAATGAGACGAAAAGAAGAGGAAACGAAGCGAAGTTTACTGCACATCATCGAACAGACGACTTTCGTCTGTATTTAGCAGCATATAATTTCTAACAAGCATCACTGTTTTACGGTATCGTATTGCACCTATCGCGAGCAAATCGCACGTATGTCTCTAATAAATTCTATAAACTAGCGAGAAATGGTTGTAAAAACAAGAAGTGACAGGATTACTCTTCCTCCTCTTCGGCGGCGACCGGTTCCGCTGCTGCAGGCTCTGGCTCTTCTGGTTCTTCCTACAACCGAATTAGCGTCAGAAGCTAACACGACGCACACATATGACGTCATGAACAAAGTATAGACAAGTGGAACGGTTGAAAGCCGAAATGCATCCTGCCTATGGCAAAAAACACGAGCACAGAAGTTTTTGAAGCAAGAGAGACAAGAAGACCACGATTTGTCTATGTACTACGTTTTTCCTCGCTCTTTTGCAGATAAAAACAAATCTTTGTTTACGGGGCTTTGCCCCCGAACCCTCTACCATTGGCAAGTTGGCAGCTACCACTGCAAGTTGCTCACACCGTCCGATAATTTTTGTTGGCTAGAGGATAGGGTGGATAAGGGGGATAAGTGGGGGACAAGTGGGGAATAATTTCGGCTTGACCAGTTAGCTATCCTTTTGAACGGGCTTCGCGCTCCCCAGGGAGGATGCAAAAACTCGATAATATAGCTTTCTTTCAAATTTACTAATTTATTGTTTCTGTTTTGTGGAATGAATAAATTTATTTTTAAAGAAAAAATCAAACAAAGGGAACTAAAATAATAAAAACGACTAAAATAATAAATAATTCAAAGCAAAAATAAATTAAAAAAAATTGAATAATAATAAGACTAATTTTTAATATATAGATTAATTCGAAGTGAAGCGAAAGAGAGTCGCCCTTACCGGCACTGGCTGCGCGGGAATCGGCGCCATGGGTGGCTTCGCACCCTCGATCGGTGCCGCCTCGACGTACTTCGCGCTATTGACCATGCCGCTTTTGAGAATCGTCTCGAGCTCGTTCGTCGCGTCGTTCTTCATGCGACCGAACTTGGGCGGCGGTCGGCAACTGCCGTGGAATACCTTCGGCTCGGGCTTTTTCGGTGGCTAGAAATGAGCAAAAATCGGTTAAAATTATTGTATTATTTATTAAAATTATTATTATTTATATAAAAATACTGCTGCAGGACAGACCTTTTCGTACAAATTTCGACGATCACTGTATGAGCGCCGGTCGATCTGCCGATCGAACTTGTTGATGATTTGTATTTTCATCTGCAAAATAAAAAATGTGCTACATTGCTCCTTGCGATTTTTTCAGCAAACAAAAATATTATACCGGCTGATTTGAATCTAACGCTGCGACGGCACTAAAATAGAAAGGTAGGTATAATCAACGAGCTGCCTAATTTTAACATCAGATGGATTTTGCCATTGCGGGAAGCCAACGCTTAATTTTTGCTCTGCGAAAAAATGTGGTTTTTATATGAAAACGCAGTTCATAAGGTCATTTTGGCTCGTATTGCAGTCGCGCAATTTTAGTGTTTCGTCGCTTAGTTTACCCCTCATTTTGGTATTTTGTTAAATTTTACCAGAATTTGGTTTGCTCAAATTGGTGGTTTATGTAGGTCAATAAAAGACAGAAGTCTTTACGAAGCTACACTTTAATTTTTAGTTTCTTTTTCATATATATTTAAATTTTATTCTATTCATATTTTTAGCCCTTACTCAGGATCAAGACCTTTCTTGACGGCCTTGTTTCGATTCATTTGGCGCTGTCGTTCTCCGAGTTCTTTGAGCTAATAGAGTATCGAGCATCGATAATAGAGTATAAACAAGAAAACCGCTTCTTTGCACATACATCATAGGCCTGACGTTCGCTGCGCTTCTCGAGGTCGTACTTCGTCGCCTCGAGCTTCGAAATTCGAGCGTGCATGTCTTTGATCCTGTTTCGCAGGGTCTAAAAACTGACGAAGATTTTACGGTACCTTTAATAGCTTTATTCGTGCGTTTCTTCATTTTGCGTATAAAAAAGAATAGTGCTAGCTGGCCAGACGAAAACTGCATCCATAAATGCTCTCTCTGTCCGATTTTTTATTTTTACTATTAATATTTATTTTTTTACGACGCGACACTAGTATTTTTTATACAAAGGAGCTATGTGGCTATAGTGCTGTCAAGCTCGAAAAAAATAAAAAAAGACTTGAAAATGCAGCTTTTCTTTTTTCGGCTGGAGGAAAGAACGTCCGTCGACCCTAAAAGCCTCCGAGCAGTTTTATCTTCACTTGCCCCAGAAAGAAAATAAAGGTTAGTACTCACCGTCATGTCCATGTCTTCAAAGCTTGGCGGATTCTTGAACTCCGCGAGCGCCTTGTTCTTCATCTCGTCCATCTGGTCCTTCGTCGGCCCGGTCTCTTTCTTGATGATGTTCCCGAACTAGAAGAACAGTTAAAGTTTTTAAGCGCAGCTTCTGAAGTAAGCATTGGATTCAAGGGAAAGTACGGTAGCTCACTTTCTCGGCACCTCCGCCACTCTTGTTGACGGTGAAGTTCTTCCCGGTGCCGCCACCCTGTGCGCCGCCCATCATCGCCAGACGTTTCGCCTTTTCGGCGTCCTTCTTTGCCTTGGCCTCCTCGGCCTTCTTTCGCTTTTTTTCCTGCAACATTTTCTTTGTTCGTGGACGACTTTTTCCTGGTGTTCCTAAGCGTTCTAGGAACCTCGTCCTCCAGCCACCGCTGTTCGGCGATACGCTTAGCTTCGGCCATTTGCGCCTCCTCCTCTTCGCGCTCGGCCCTTCGACGTTCCTGTGAGATTGAAAAAAAAATACATGTGGGTCGTCTGTCCCTCGTGGGGTCGCTATATATGACGTCATCTTGGGAACAAGAGAGAATTTTGAAAATTAAAAAAAAACGTGATCAAGTGATACCTTCTCCGATATTGGTCAAAATTGGTCGACCTTTGGAACTAATTTTTTAACGAGTTTTTCGAAAACAATACAAGTAATTTTACAAGCCAATCTCTTATTTCATTTTTAAATATGTAATTCTAATTTTAAATAATATCTAAAAATGCTTTTTTGCTTCAACGTTTGCGGATTTCCACCATCGCCTTACAAGCTTCTCTTTCAGAGCACGCAGTTCTTCTTCCTCCTTTTCACGCGCGATTCGACGCTGCTCCTCGTATTCTGCCATTTTCGATTCCTCCTCGGCTTCGTGCCGCTTTTTCGCAGCCTATTGTCATTTGAACTGTGTAATCTGATGCACCCATCTCATGAGATTGACCTAGTTTGCACGTACAAGCATCGCCATCTCCGCTTCGGTCAACTGTTTCTCCTCTGGTTCCTCGTCGCGCTTTGGTGGAGGTCTTCAGTAGGGGAAGAAAGTTGCGTCATCACACTGAAGACTGCTTACCTATCACGACAGCTTACCTCGGCCTGCAAAGAAGACAGCGACAGAATATGTAAGCTAGATGCAAACTTGAATGAATATTTGAAAAAATTCCGAACTAACGATTTTTTGAAACTTTAGATTTTAGACATTTTCGATTTTTGAATTTTTGTCAAATTTTATTTTTATTTTTAATTATATATTTTTTCTTCACGCAATTTTTTACTTTTTCGCATAATGCCCACGCGTACTTACTTGGTCTTCTTCTCTTGCCTAGAAAAATAACGTCGAACTGTAAAAGGACACTTCAAAACTGTTACTGAAAGCTTACACTTCTTCGACTTCTTGTTCCTGTTCCTGCTCCTCGGCCTCTCCCGCCTCTTGTTCCCTGGAATCGCACATACCTCCCGTTCACATTTTGCTAATTGGAACCGTATCCGCTCAAACGCACATTTCTTCCTCCTCAGCCATGGCTCGTGAAGCGCCGACCTTGCGTCAGATAGGGTAACGCAAAATGCAGCCGGTGAAAGCTCGAAGAGAATTTAATTTTAAGATTTCTCCTCAAAGTGATGTGGTGCACCAGCGCGATGCGTTTGCTAACAGCGAACGAGAGAAAGACCTCCGGCGTTTTTATTCCACCAAGCCGCTGCGTAGCTTTTCCAGCTTACATCATACACCACCAGCTTCTTCGCATAAAACTTTCTCTCCGTTCTGCAGCTGGAAGGCAAGCCATGTGTTGCGTCTCGGAACCAAATTTAGCCTACACAAGCTTCTTCCGCCTGCCGACGCGCAAAGTGCATTCCGTGCACTTGCAGCAAAACGTTGCGTGCAGGACCAATAAAACAATCGGAGATGGAAGAACAAGCGGGCTCCTCGTCGGAGTGTCTGTTGCGGTAATCGGGCGGCAGAGATTCGTGTAGTTTCGTGGAGCGGGCTGAGCAGATGATAGGCGCTTCAATGGGAGCTTCTGTGGACGTACACATATGATGTCACGTGCTTGAACTTCCTGTTACCAGTAGTAGTCGCTTTTCCTTCTCCACGGAGGGGCTCATCCATATATGACGTCACCTGCCGAGGGGGAAGGGGTCCAAAAATTTTTCATGGGAGCTGACGCTATGTGCAAAGGATAGCCTATGTGTATGAGTGAGACTAGGTGATGGAGGGGGAGGTCGAAAAATTTGAATTTTTTGGTGACATAATATATGGATGAGCCCGAGGTCCTAAATGCATATCCCTTTGTGACGTATAGGGGAGGATAAGTTCAAAAGCCAACTTTTGACGGTATATGAAGTCGGTTTTCGCCTTGCTATTATATATAAGTTCTGCAGCTGATACTTAGGTAGAATAACTTGGCTTGTTTCATCGCAAAATGGGTACTGGAAAAATCCAACTCAACCGAACAGAAAAGAGAGATAAAATGTTACTCAGGTTTATAAAATGAAACGGGTACAATTCCGCAGCTGAAAAAAAAAACAAAATATTTTATAACAATAAATTTTATACGAAAAATAATTTACAATAGTTTGTAAGAAAGTTGAAAAATGCTAAGCTAGCTATTGGAGGCTGGTTTCTTCTTGCGTTTGCACATGCATATTTTTGGTTGAGCTCGATTTTTACCCACCCTTTAAGGTTGAGTGAAAGTTTATTCACCCTATTCATGTTTTGTGTATACCTCAAAGGTTCGTTTTTACGCGATTCCCAACAGGCAGAGGGGTGACGGTTCCACACTCATGGTCATTTGAGCGGGAATAATTGAGGTGAAAGTCCTCTTTCACTCCGTTACGATTTCTCTCCATAGCTCGTCAAAGTCGTGGCTATCGCAAGAACAAAGGGCAATTATGCACCGCTAGAATCCCTGCGGTTCGCTGGGAGGACGACCAAGCGAGGAGAGTCATTCGTCCGCTGGCCGTTGGTTGACGAAAAGAAAGTTTTGCCAGGACGACATGCTGCAACTCGCGTTCATCGTCGCTTTCCTTGCGTCCATACGAACGCTCGAGGCATCGCGCGAAGTCTTTCCGCAAGATCGCAAGCTTTTCGTCCTTCTCGTCGACGGGCTTCGCAGCGATGCGACGAGGGGCGACGATCCGACGAACGACGCTTTCACGTGGCTGCGCAAATCCGGCGTCCGCGCCGACTGTGTTCGGCCGAATTTTCCCTCGGTCGGCTATCCAAACTACTTTTCCATGCTTACAGGTGAACTCATTTTTTCGATTGATAAATCTATTTTATTTTTCTATAAATTTCAAACTTCTTTTCTGTTCAGGGTTGAACCCGGAGAGTCACGGCATTACGGACGATTTCATGTACGACTACACGACGAATAGCTTCTTCGTCGAGGGCAACGTGTTTAGCTCAAATTCCAACTTTTCCGCCTCTGGAGCACGCTGGCTGCGCGCCGGCGTCAAACCGTTGTGGAAACAGGCGGCTAACGGGGTACTGATTGATACTGATAAAAAAAATCGATAAATTGCTCTGTCCACATGGACTAAAATTTGAAACCTAGAAGCTTAGCCTGGCTGGCTCGCTGGCATCGATCTCGTGTTTATCCGGATTTTCTTAGGCTATTTTGTGATAACAAGGTCATGTGACGATGCTGACTTTTCTTACTAGGCACGGCGAATAAAATTTATCGATTGGCCTGGCTGTGAGTACGCATGCATCGAGCTGAAGCCAGTGTGGTGTGTTCGAACGGGAAATCGGCGAAACTTGACGGCGAACGCAGACTTTGTGACTGAGGTAAAAGCATTGCGGTAGCTTAAAAACGAGCAACCTTGTTCCTAGCTTGTTTTTCTAAAGCATTCAGTTTTCCTATTTTTCGGTCAAGAACTCTTTTCCGCATAGTGCCCATGCTAACGGGCAACACGTATAAGTCGGAAAGTACATACTCGAGCTTTATGGAAAAAATTTAAATTTGAAGAGTCGAGTAGGTTATTTGTAATAATTTTTGAAACCATTTTGTGACCGCAATTTTGGTCCGCAGAGCCGTACAGTAGCCTATTTTGCGCGCTTGGCACGTGGAGTGTATTGAAATATGTCTCAACGCTTGAAACAGGCGACAACGTTGACGCTAAGGCTTGAAAAATCGCCCAAATATAGCACAATTATTGGTGCTGTGTAAACCACTTTGCGAGGCGCAGAATCCTCGACCCGTGAACCTCTTGGGCTTGTTGGAAAGTGCATGCCATGCTGGGTGTACTGAAATATATCGCGACACCGTTTTGGGCGACACCCTAATCACGCTTGCCGATTTCGCAAAATTTTCTCATGGAACCATTGTCAGGGTCATATGGTGCCATTAAGACCAGGGTTGCTCCAAAAGCGTGAGTTTATGCAGGGCTACTGAAGGACCCTAGCTGCATCTTCATGCCGAATTTCAGAGCGATTGACCAACTTTTGCACAGACACAAAAGTTGATTCCCTACTTGACTCTTTAAGGGAATTGACCAAATGATGAACAACAGCGTTGATAGTGTTTTCATGTTCACCGAACACGTCGATCTCGTTGGACACGCGCACGGACCCGACAGCGATCAGTACGTCGCCGCCGTCGCACATCTCAATCAGTTTATCTGGTAGGTCTTCATATTTGCTTTTCTATTTGACTATTCAGGGGCGGACAACCTTTTGTGCCTTGGCTGTCACATTTTTCGTCTCAGTCGCTCAGGGGGCCAAATTTTTTAGAATTCCTTTGAAGAACGTATGTAATAGTTATCTTTTTAAACAAAGAGTAGTCGATTGTGCGAAGAATTGTCCGACATTTTTTGTGATTTAGTTCCAAAAATTAAATCGGAGAAAGTATTGCTGAAAAATTTTACCAATCTTTTCCTGAATTTGACGGGCCCAGAGCCACTTGTGGCTCCTGGCCTCGGGGTTGACCATCCCTGGGCTATATAATAAAAGGTCACATGGTCGGCTAGGACGATCCTCGATACGATCAAAGATCGCAAGGCGTCCGACGAGATCAACTTCGTCGTTCTCTCGCTCTTCGGCATGATGAAGATGACGCGTTCGCCCCTCGTCGTCGACATTTCGCGCTTTGCGCCGATCATTCACGAATCGATAACGGTGCCCGAAGGGGGCTCGCATATTCCGATCTATCCGCGAAAGGAGCAGATTCCCAAGGTGCGAGAAAAATTGTAATCAACGTTCAGTCGTTTGAAAAATAAATTATCGTTTTTCAGATTTTACTCAATAATTTCCTACTGTTGTCGGACTTACGAAAATTCTATTTTGTCGTGATTTGAAACACGACATTTTAGATACATTTGTTCAACGATTTGAAATATAGAAAATTAAGCTCAATATTGAACAAATATATTTTAGCTAATTTTAATTAACTAATTAATAGCTAACAAATATTATAGCTAATTTTAATTAACTAATTAATAGCTAATAAATATTATAGCTAATTTTAATTAACAAATTTTTATATATTCCATTTAACAAAGATTTTAGATTACAATTCTTTTATTTTTGAGGTCTTCAATCCTCTCTATCGGCGCGTTCATAAGCACGTGAAAGTGTACTGGAAGTACAATACGCCGAAGAGTTGGCATCTTCGCGACGGTCCACACGTGGCGCCGGTG
>JAQGBB010002110.1:0-11591 GCA_034691745.1 Prismatolaimus dolichurus | reverse complement strand
TGCAGTTTTTTATTATATTTCAAAAACTAAATTGAGTCTCCAATCCATAATTAAGACCAATTAATGTGAACCGTTTGATAGCCGTAGGCTTCTTGTTTGTGAATGCTTTTCAACGCGTTCTCGGTTAGCACGATCACGTGTACGAAGAGACCGTACTCAGTTTGAACGCTTCATCCACGACAACGAGCATTTTTAAAAATTACTTGGCTGCAGTTAAGTGTTCTTGTGGCTCTCATCTGGAGATCAATCCAGTCTACTAACCTAGCTTACGTCCGGTTGAAGGCAGTCGGCGCCGAAGGTAGAATATATCGCTAACTCTATTCAGTTTTTATGGAAAAAAATCAACATTGATCGTTTTCTTCATTTCCCAATGGTAGTTCAATTGTCCAGGAACTGGTCCAATATTTCTTTCAAAAGCAAGCTCGATCAGTTACCAAATCGTCGCTACTTCACCAGTGGCAGTAACCAGTGTTTCCTTCAGCTATGTTTCGGGATCCGTTATGATTTTGCCAGATTTGTTTGATTTTCCCTCAATCGCTCTTGACTTTTGGCCGAGCCACGCACTGAACAAGTAAATGGCGCCTGACAGACGCCGAAAAACCACCATTTCTTTAACTGTCAAAAGTACAAAACGAGGATTTGGCTTTATGGTACAATTTTTGCATGCCGCTAGAAGTGAGAAATATGCGTTTGAAACTTTCATCTCAATCACCAATTTCTACTTCTAACGGCATGCAAAAATTGTTGTACCACAAAGCCAAATCCTTGTTTTGTATTTTGACAGCGAAAGAAATGTTGATTTTTCAGCGCCTTTCAGGCGCCATTTACTTGTTTGATTCTTTTCAGCTATGGCAGGTAAAGTCCGAACTGTTCTTGAATCGAATGATTTACTTTCTCAAATATAAAATTTTCACTTTTTTATTGTTTTGCCGTTTTGCCACACGATTCTGGCGAACGTTCAGAAACTCAAATTTTGGGATCCAAGCAGATTCCGTTATCCTTGGATCCCAAGACTCCGCGCTTTCGCAGAATGCCAACATGTTTGGAAACCGTCCTTGGGTCACCCAATGGCAGAATCACTAATTTTGTGATTGCAGTTTTTCGGAGACCTGAAATATCGTCCACGAGAAAAGTCTTGAATCCCAGCTCGAGATCGTTGGATCAAAGGATCCCGATAGTGAAATATCAACATTTTTGTGAGCGCTATGTTCCCACAGTCATGGCGCATAATTCCGGCGACATTTCGACAACTCAAATTTTTAGGATTCAACAGGATCCTGTTATCCCTGGATCTCAAGCTTCCCTGATCCGACCGAAACGGTGTACCACTAAGAATCATTCTCTGGATATTGTAATTCTACTCCTAAAATTTGGTGGTCGTAACGCTTTACGATCTTTAGATATTGTCTTCAACAGCAGCGTTGGATCCCAGCTTACGATCGTTGGATCACAGGATCCCACTGGTCAAATATCAAATTTTTTCATGGACGCTGTGTTTACACAGCTATGGCGCATCATTTCGGTGACATTTTGTTAATTCACATTTTTGGGATCCAATAGGATCCCGTAATCCCTGGATCTCAAGCTCCCCTGATTCGACCAAAACGTTGTACCACTGAGAATCATTCTCGGGACATTGTAACTCCATTGCAAAAATTTGGTAACTGTAGCTCTTCAGGATCTCGAGATATTGTCTTCGACAGCAGTGTTGGATCCCAGCTTACGATCGTCGGGTCGCAGGATCCCACTCGCCAAATATTACAATTTTTAATTGGAATATGTTCCCACAGCTATGACGCATAATTTAGGCGTGGTTGCGATAACTCGAATTTTTAGGATCCAGTAGAATCCCGTTATCCTTGGATCTCAGTATCCCGTTATCACACATAGACGAGACATAGCTAGGTACCGTTCCCAAGACATTCTAAGACTGCTGCCAAAATTTGGTGGTCGTAGCCTTTCTGGATCTTGAGTTATGCCCCGGACAGACAGACAGTCAGACAGACAGACAGACAGGCAGACAAACATGCAGAGTCCAATCGACCGACCACTACCTCCTTTCTTTTGTCGTCGCTTGCGCGCACGACGGTGCGCCACCGAAAAGAAATGGTGGAAAAATCGACCTGGAGAAAACACTGACAGTAACCGTTGACTTCAACATTTATTGGGTTTTCAACCGCATGTGAAATTTCTATCAAACGATTCTCGGGTTTGTGGTCATCCCTAAAATGAAATCGGGTCGGAAACTGCATCAGATGTCAAGGTCTAAAAATTCCCGCGCGCGGCGCGATGTTTACGATAATTTAGAACTCTAAAATATATCCACTATAAAATCCAGTTTCTTTAACCTCTCTGCGCCTTCAATTGTTAAATGTTGAGTTGGCTAGGACATTTCCTGTAAGCTCAGATTAACAGGTGCCTATTTCTCGCATATCCGCTAGCCAGCTTTTCAATGGTCACGATCCGATGTGCCATCAGAAACCAACGCTACCTGTAAGCTGAAAACGCACAAAATTTGAACTGAATAAATTTTAAATTATCACGAGGTTTTGACGCGTAACGGCGAGCTGAGCAAACATAGCCCAGAGCAAGGGTGAGCTCTTTTTCTGGAGCGCTGAAAGCGACGTTCGGAGATCGCCACACGAAGTGCCTGTCAGCAAATGCGCCTCACGTGATATAACACCTGCAAAAATCGCAAACAAAATTTTCCCGAATATATTAACCGATCCCGTGACAGTAAAAATTGTTCTCCACGATAAACGGAAAAAATCCAAATCTCCAATTTTGAGACTAGGCGATCGCGTTTGGTCCAAAATCATGCTTCTCCTCGTCCTTCTCGTCGTCATTTTACCCGCCGTTGTAGCGCAGACTGAGCCATCATGCAGCCAGAGTTGTGAAATTTCCTTCATGAGCTGGGCGGGAAAATTTGGTAAACTTTTTTGAGTAATCTTCATGGTCGCATAATAATCCTGGAACCAAATTTAGGAAAGGCTTACTCGAACTATACCGATCTGACTCAAAGTCGTTACCCCCGCTATAAAAAGGCTTACGCAAGTCTCTGCGCGCACAATCAGCTGTACGCTCAGGGCAAGGTTCATTCTAAGATGAGGTTCAACGAACGCCTTGACTGGGTGAGTGCAGCATGCTTGTCGAAGTGCAGCAAACCGCTGTGAGAACATATTCTTTTAGACGGATGACGAACATGCAAATTTCAACGCCGTCCCGCCGCCGTCGTCTGACCGAAAACGCCACGCCAAACCGTACAAGCGAATTGGGCGTCCACCGATGGTTACCAAGCGTCAGACCCAGACAACGCCAATGGTCTACGGCTATCCGGCGAAGAACTGGGCAACAATGACGCCTAACCCCGTTCCACCTGTTCGGACGCAGGTACGCTGCTTAATAGTCTGCGCTTTCAGCTAACCGTCATTTCTGTCCTTCTACCACTAGATATGTGGGAACTGCTGGGACTATGCCGGGGTAAGCTTAATCAAGACGACAGAACATGTTCTGCTCCTTAGAAAATATTTTACTTCGTGTTTTTTAGCACGATTGCTTAGCTGCGCACGCCGCAATACAGACGAACACCGCGGGGCAGACGTTCTCGACACAGGAGGGCATCGACTGTATCTCGTGCGCGCTGACCGGTAATCTCACCTCGCATGGTGTTCCCTGCACGTCGGGCAACTACAACGGGTGCCACGGTGGTTTCTCGTGGTGGATCTACGACTACGTCATGGCGAACGGTACCGTATTGGCGGCCCAGTATCCGGACATCGGAAACGTGAGAATATTCGGAAAATTAATTAATAAAGTCGATGAAAACTTCTCCGCTTTTAGAACACCGGTGTTTGCCAGCGGCCACCCGTAACGGCCAACTCGAACATGCAAATCGTTCAGCCCTTCCAGACGACGAACCAGGCGAATCCCGATAATCAACCGCAGAACGACGAGGATGTCGTTGATGTTCTTTACAATATCGGGCCGGTGACGGTGTACATCAACGCTAGTTGCATCCACTTTAACTACTACGACAGCGGTACGCTTGGTGTAGCATGCGCAGCATTGCTGGTAGAGACATATCGTGACGTCAGGTCCCGGAGACGCTACATCCTCGGGACTGTACGTTTGGATCCCCATCAGATATGTTCAAAAATATTGCAGTCACAATCAGAAAATGTGGAGAACACCACAGCACATGCTCGAAGCTTATCGCGTCGTGATCTGAAGCGAGCAATGCGCTTTCGCAAAGAGCGAAAGTAGTCTGTTCGGAAAAACGATAAATATTGTGAGAAGTGACGAAAATTAGTGAAAAACGATAAAAATTTGTCAAGATTTGTTTGGGACTGAAATGGAAGATTGCTCTGCTATGTGGCAGGGATCATCACCGAGGATTCTCCGGGTTTACCAGCCGGAATCCTAAAAACCCTAGTTCTGATGTGCAGGTATCATCTACAACTCGGGCTGCACGGGTCCCATTAATCACGCGGTTCTTATCGTGGGATATAGCTCGCAGGTGGTGAACGGAACCACGATACCATACTACATCGTGAAAAACAGGCAAGCTACGTATAAATAGTTTTTGAAAACTTTTGGTGTCTTCTTTCACCGAATCTGCTGTCTTCTAGCTGGGGAACGTCGTTTGGCAATAACGGTTACTTCAATGTAAGTTCACCGCGTTAACTTTGGGCCAATTGACGACCATCATCTAATTAGCTTATCCGTGATAGCTTGCGATCGGAAACAACGAACTCGCCGAATGCTGTTGGACGTTTCCAACCATCTATGTGCCACCAACAAGCGGATAACCGCACAAAGGCATACGAAAAGCACATGATTCTATCAATTTTTGACGACACCATTTAGCTTACTTGATTCAGGGATGATGTCGCAACAGTAAAATATCTATTTATCTATTAGTTTTTAAAAGGAATAGTAATATCTCTTGTGTACGCGCTACATTATAGTGCGGTTCGATTCACTTGTCCTCACGTGTAGCGACATTCAAATAATAAATTCGGCATTGAATAAAAAGGTACCGCTTCGTGTCGGAAGGCGCAACCGAAGCTAAGCGTCGAACAATGGCTAGAAAGTGTGTTTGCAAGAAATATCACCAACGCCGTACAAAGGCGAAGGCAAACAAAACTTCGCGTTTACTCGAGTGCGAAGGAGCTTACTAAAGTGGATACACCACCACCAGGAAGCGAAGCTTCTGAATGGTGCCCTAGACGCGTGTGGGATGGTAAACATTGCTAGTTAGACCAAGAGTGTCCGAAACGTTCACCTCGATGCAAACAATGGAGTGGAGCGCATCGTTGGCTAGTTTGTTTATTCTTATCACCGCTGGCGTTGAAGTGTCGGCGTCGCCTCGGCTACAAGAGCGGGAATGCGAGCCTTTAGAGATTGGTGCCAGCTGCTCGCAGAAGACGGCGGATTGGCCGATGCCCGACTGCGATGAGGACACCTGGTTCATTAACTGTCAAAATGGGTACGAAGGTTGCCGTGTCGTTTGATAAGCACACATTCACAATATGTAACGACATGTAAAAGTGATATGACTTACTTTTCACTTGAATATCGATGCGAAAACTCTTGTTTGCTATAAAGAGTTGCAGTACTGCGGTATAGGATGCTGATTGCGCGCAATGCGGTGGCTAGCGGTAAATACGTTGAAATCATCTACAGCACACCAGACTCGGTTAGTGAACAAGAACACATCGCCTTTATCTTTTGCGCACGCTGTCATTTTCCAAGCTCTTGTCGATGCGGGTTGAAGAATGTGGCTCACACGTAAATCGCCAGGGCGAAAGACATCCGGCTGAAAAAACCAGCGCGGAAGTTTTGGAAGCAAAAGAGACAAAGGAGGATACGAGTTTTCTGCAGTACTGTTGCAGCAAAACAGGTTTTCCCTCGCTGTCTGTTTGAAATAGCAATTAAAATTTCGTTGGGGCTTCGTCCCCCTCCCCCCAACCCCTACCATCGATAAATTTCCGCAAAAAAATCACGTACGCGCAATTTTTCGTAGTGTTCTCGAACACTGGAATACCTGGAACATAGTGCACAATGATTCTCTTGACGTCCGCTAACTTTCGATTTTTCGAGGAGTAGCAAGGGGAGGAGGGGAGATCAAAATTTGATCACTTATGCGTCCGTCTTTTTTCGTTCGCTTCGTCCGCTCGTTGCCGGATGCAAAAAATGTGCTTATTTTTTTCTAATTTGCAGCACTATCGTTCGAAACGCATGTCCCACTGTTGGCGGTACTCAACGAATGTTTGTCCCGCGGTACAAAAGCTGCCTACAAACTAAAGTACGCGAGGGAGAGGAAGAAGCGCCAGATGATGAAGAGAGAAAACGAGTAAAACGTCAAATTGGTGTCGTTGGTAGGTTTAACCTAGCCGAGTGCTGAAGTTGATAGGTAAGCTAAGTATATGCCGTTTCTCAGGTTCGGGTCAAGCCGGCGCCGCGTGCATTTTCAACACCGATTGCCTCAGCGGAATGTACTGCAACTCTGGCCTGTGCACATGTCTCTCGACTTATGTACAGATCGGCTTTGAATGCTATCCTAGTACGCTCGACATTTTCTAAACTCTACCATGTGAAAACGGAGTCTAACTGACCAATTTTCAGTGATCAATCCTGGACAATCACAGTGCGCGTACGATGCACAGTGCAGCCCAGTTTGGGCAGGTACGTGTAGAACTAATTCACTTGCAATAAAATCAAACAGTGAATCAAGGCTCTTGTTGGTTGCGGCTATGAATTGCAAAACAATGTACTGATGAGCAAATTCTAATAATAATATTAAAAAATTGATTTATGATAATAACAACAAAGAAACGAGTTATTAATTAATATCTAACATTTTTCGATATTTTTACTGTCGGAAACCCTGTAAATACTTTAATTTAAAATTATTTTAAAATTATTTTTCACTCTCAGTAATAGCTTTTGTCTTTTCCCTGTCAGGTGCCACCTGCGGCAGTCAGAGCGGAAGCTGTGGCTCCGGTATCTGCTGCTGCCCGCAGGATCCCTACGTGACAACGACGACGCAGTACATGCGCGCAGTGCAAACTCGTGACGGCTACGTCTGCGTGCCGACGTCGAACGGGTTCCCGGCTCCAGCCACGTCGAGTGCACAGCTTTTCGCCTGTCCTCTGCCCTACTTCGCAGCCGGCATAGCAGCACTTGCCATCGGTACAACAAACGTGGGTCTTCAGTGCACCACGGGGAACACTGTCACCAGCGGCACATTCACACCTCCGTGCGTTAGTGCCCTCACGGGAACATACTATGAGTACGACTGCATTCCAAATCCAAGTAAGTTTGAGCCACCGTAATCGCTAACTTTCGATCACCTGATCACTCGGTAATTTCAGCCACCAACTACGCAGCGACTACACCCGCTTCACCGACGGCGGGAACGTGCTGTCCGAATCGCGGTAAATGAAGCGATCCAATTGAAACACTAATTAATTGGAAGTTTTCCGCATGAGAAAAGGATAAAGCCTCAAAATCCCGGCTGCTGTGCTTTTAAATATACACACTAAAATACGGTTTATTTTTAGCTTACACATGCAGTATGCAACAAATCGCCGTCACAACCGGAAATGGATTGCTGGAGACGCGCTACTGGTACAACATGATTACGGGCACGTGCCAGTCGTTCTCATACAATGCAAATAACGGATTTCCGACTGCCGGCAACGCGAACAACTTTAGGACATACGCCCATTGCATGTCCTACTGTGGCAATAGTGAGTGTCAAAAAAATTTAACGAATAAATACGAGTTTGATTTTTAGATAGATACTATTTTAACTGTTTTCATGATTTTTATAAATCATAAAAATTTCAAACTTTTTATTATTTTTATCATTTTTATAAATATATTAAATGTTTATTAAATATATAAAAATATTTATTTATTTATTTCAGTATTTATTTGATGATACTATTTGTATTTTGATGGCTTTTCATTGATTTTTAAAATGTACGATTTAATAGTTTAATTTGAAAATTTGTCTTTTTAGGATGTCAGATGGGCGATCCACAGTACAACACTAACAGCGTGTAAGCACAATTTCATGGGATAAACCTGAACGAACTGACCACTGAATATACGCTCTAGGACTGTCTACGAGTCAATGACACCCCTACAGTGTGGCTCGACGAGCAGCACATGCTCGAGCAGCTACTATCAGTGCACAACGATCGGCTCAAGTTCCCTATGCTGCCCGAAGCCTTGTAAAAATGCTCACCGAATAGACATTACGCACGATAAAGTGACGCTCATCGAGTTATTTTTTAGCTTACATCTGCAGCATCAACGGTGGTTCCACGCCACCGAACTGGCAGACAGTAAACGGTGTATTGCAACCGTACAACCCGGGTGACTCGGTCGGCGCCTCATGGACGACATCTACGACGTCATCCTTAGCAAATGCAATGACGGGATTCTCGTCCACCCGCTGGTTTTTCAACACGAATACAGGAACGTACGTTGGACGGTATTCAGCGATAAAATTTTGCGGTTTTAAATTAGAAGTAGCTTTCTAGATGTCAGACGTTTCTGTTCAACGGCTTCGGCGGCAACTACAACAATTTCCTCGCACAGGCAGATTGTCAAAATTACTGCAATCAGGGTCGGTTTGTATATTATAAATTATATAAGCAATGGCCAAAACCAAAAAATTTCAAAATCGAATCAAATATTCTCTAAATTGCGAAAATAGACTAGAATCGATTCCGAGTCGACTCGAACAGAAAAAATCATAGAAAGACCCATTGAATTTTAGCGCGGAATTGAAAAAGCAGCTATTTTATTGCGCAAAACAGCAAAATTTGCTAACGCGGCTGAAATGTCGCCGGGGTGTAAGAAAAGTCTGGAAAATGGGTAAAAAATCGAGAAAATTTGGTCAACAAAAATTGCTTTAAAATCACCTGGGTGGAAAATGAAATCGAATAATTTCGGGAAGTCGGAATCGAATCGAACGGATTTGATTCGATGTAATTCGATTCTTTTGACCGTCGCTATTTCGTATACAATACTGTAGAGAGCGCAAGTGGTGTGCCTGACACAATGACATATTTTTGCATCCTGTCTGGTGCTCCAAGCGCGTAAGCAAAAGGATAGCTATACGGTCAAACTGAGATTATCACATATTTCCCTTATCCTTCATCCCACACCAAAAGACGATGTGAGCAACTTTGCTAATGGTAGGCGTCGACTTACCAATGGTACGGGGGGTTCGGAGTCGACGCCCCCGAACAATTTTTTATTTTTCTTGTTTTCTTGTAGAAAAATTGTGGCCTCGTTTTTTCTTTTGCTTCAAAAACTTCTGTGCTCGTGTTTTTTTGCAATAGGCAGGATGCATTTCGGCTTTCAGCCGTTCCACTTGTGCTCTTTTCCTTTCTCTCTTAGTTCTCTGCACAGTTGGCAAACCACTCACCGACGCGAATGGAAACAACTTGGCGTGCACTTCGACGGGCTGCCCCACTACTCACACGTGTAGGTCTCAGAAAGCTGGCTGTGGAATGTTGATCCACAGTATTCCCAGAAAACGTTCTTCTTAATTATAGGTTCAAACAATGTGTGTTGCCCAACGCCGCGTAAGTCTACATACTTAAAGAATCAAGGAGGGAATTTGTGGTTTTGGATAAAACCAAATCGCAAATGTATTTTTTGGTCCACAAGGTCATGCGATACCTTATTTGATCGCAGCGGTACGTAGAGTGTACTGCTGCTATTTTCTAAGGTAGAAGAAGCTGAAATAATCTATGGGAACCCTTCCAAAATTGACGTTTTTACTGTTTCGGTCTGAACCAAATTACGAGGCAAAACGTTGTCGTACAGAGCCGATTGGGGGCTTGTTTGAAAGCTCTCAGCGCGGCGGGTGTACTCTAGCTATTTTTTCGTTGTTAAAACGACGTTTATGTCGCAGCGGTCGATTTTGTGAATTTTGGACCAACAAAACTTTACAGCAATGTCGCAGTCGAAAGACGATGCCATCTATTTCAACAACGGTGTCATTTGTAATGGACACTATAGCTTTACAGTGGCATTCTGAAATAGAGTATAGTCCCCCTGTCCAGAAAAAAACATAAAGGAAACGAAGCGTGGCTAGATCAACAGAAATTTGCGAAATTCCGTGGCAAAAGCTGTTTCTCGATATCAAAGTCGTCGTCTCCAACCTTGAAAATGATATCAAAAATATGCGAAAAAGTTGACGTCTGCCGGACTTGAACCGCGACCTTGGAAGTGGCGGAAAAGTGGCTATTCTCTTGGCAAGCGGTGTCCCTCAATGTCAAATTTGAAATCTCCGACCTCAAAAACGGTAGGGGCTCAACTTTCAATACTACCGTATAGTTACTGCACGACTGGCAGGAACAAAGGTTGTTTCCCTACTTGACTCTTTAATAGAGAAGCGCCACTTTTTAAACTTTCGAAAAACCATCACTTTGTTAACTTTCTCATAGAAACCGTTTGTTCCGAGCCGCTGCAACTTGGCACGTGCACCTCGTTTTCAACAGCCTACTGGTACAACTCACAAACGAAGCAATGCCAGCAGTTCACCTACTCAGGGTGCCAAGGCAATGATAATAATGTATGCGGCGAATTTCGGCTGTTAACCTGGCAATTTTATTTTAAATTTTCTATTTTTGCTCATCTCAGTTTTCAAGCCAAACCCAATGCCAAAGCTACTGCCGCAGCACCCAGTCGAGTCCACAGTGTCCGCAAGGAACGGCATACAAGGTGAATGGTCGATACATCACTTGCTCGTCGGGCACGCAAACTGGCGGCGTTTTCACGACGTGCCCCCAGAACTACGAGTGTGACTACGATGGATTCAATTATGCGTGCTGTCCAACGCAGGGTAAGCTAGAAGTGGTTGACGAATAATACAATTTTGGTCTTTAACATTTTGAAATAAAAAATTTCTATTGAGGGTACGTAACAGTCATGAAAAACAAAACTAAATAAAAATTGTAAAATAGTATTAATAAATCATTACCAGCCGAGAAATCATAATTTTGTGCTAGCTGCAGTCTGCGACTTATGGCTCATGAAAAATAATTATTACGAAATTTTATTTTAGTTTACACATGCTCAATTAGCTACAATGGTGGAACTGCGTGTGGTCCGACGGTCAGCCGCTGGTACTACGATCAGAGTACGATGTCCTGCCAAACGTTCCAATTTTTGGGATGTGATGGCAACTCGAACAATGTATGGTTTTGTTTTGAAAACACTCGAAACGGATATCATAATAAGGCTTTTACAAATAATTTTTGTCTTTAGTTCGCAAGTCAATTAGCTTGTCAGCAGTACTGCAATGCAGGAGGTACGAAAATTCTTTTGGCGACATAACTAGGTATTCAGCACAAGATTTTTGTTTATCTTAGGCTGTCCCAACGGCGGGACACCATATCAAGAGGTCTCGGAACTTTGACAGACGTGATAGTTGTATCGTGTGGACCGGAAGTTTTCTGCTGAAAAACTGGCCAACGGGATTACGGTATGGTGCGAAACGTGCCGAACGTATGGCAGTGGTGAGCCTCACGTTCGGGTGCTCACAATACCGTAATCCTGTC
>JAQGBB010002109.1:0-11592 GCA_034691745.1 Prismatolaimus dolichurus | reverse complement strand
GTATATCATCTGGAGAGCGCCAAACGGCGGACTGCACTGCCGCTCGTCCAAAGCGGTCAACCACGCGGCCGTGGACAAAATCGTATCGTTGAAAGTTGAATTTTTTGCTGAGTCTCGACACTCGATGTGGAATTTTGGCAAAAATAATTTCTGATGATTCTCCCGAACCATATGAAATATAAGCAAAATGGCGAATGCGACAAGACCAACAAACGAGATTAATCGAGATTTTGTCGAGAAAGCCCCTCACGCCGAAAGCATTGTTAGCTGTATTTTACGCAATTGCTTGCTAGAAAGAAGAACAACAAATTTAAATTCAGACATTGAAGGTAAGAGGCGTTGGTTTGGTAGTGAATTTTTTCTGAAAAATAGTTAGCTAACGTAGCATGCAGATAATTTTACGTGTTTACTTTTTTCGCTCGCTTAAGTGAACGAAGAAGTGCCGTAAAGTGCGCTACCAGATAGAGCAGAAAAGCGTGCGCTTACTAACTGACAAGGTTAGGAGGTCATCATGTTTGCAGTTTCTGAACAAAATTTTGACTGGCGCATGTGAGATGTGAAGCAATTGCCCAGCTTATCTTCCTTTATAACTGCACCATGCGGTGTGCAAAACGGCAACGTATTGAAAAAAAACATGGGCCCGTGAAGCACACAGACAACAACCAAAGTTCCAAAATTTTTTCACGGGAGGTCGCTCGACTCAAATTTTTTAGAATGCTCGTACATATATTTGTGAAAAACTTTTCTTGGTGGATTCTATTTTTGCCACTTTGTTATTCAGTTTGGCCACAAAAATTGACCCCCTCTGTTTGCATCTATCGTAACGAGCGATAAAATCAGAAAAAAACTGGCCTCTGGCCCAAGCAGAAAACGTAGATTGCAGCGCCATCCAAAAAATATACACATTTACTAAAACTCCGCAATCTTCTAGAAAACTTTTATAAAAATAAGGCTTTATATTCAAATTTTCAATTTTTTTTCTATGTGGCTGCCAATAACAAAAGTGCTTATTGCTAATGCGGGACAAACACCACTGTTATTAATACAACGTAGTTGTCCCAAATTTTCATCCCCATTTTTCTCCCTGAAACCCATTAGATTAAAATATTTTAGAGCCGACCTCGGTAAAAGCAACGTGCGCTAAGATACAATACCCTAAACCGACACATGCTGCCAATGGCCTTGAAACCCCGTCGCGTTAGTGTTTCAGCCCAAGTCGGCTTGAAAAATAAGTGTGGAAAATCGCTCGCCTGAGAAATGAATGATTAAATTTTCTCAAAATTTTAAAAAATATTTAATGAATTATCGGGTTTTATATGTATAAGTAGATCACAGATCGGCACGTCCGAACTTGTATATATTTCTTTGAGCAAAACTCGAAAACGCTTGAACGGATTTGGCTCAAATTCGGTACGTGCATTCTCCTTATGCTGCGCTTTAAAAATTTCATGTCATCGATAGCTTTTGCCAAAAATGATTTTAGCCGCATATCATGTAAGCTGTCTTTGCCGGTAACTTGCGCCTTGAGGTCATGTGTGTGATGGGCATAGAACATTCAGAGTTTCATGTTAAGTTAGCTTCATGGTATAGTGGTTGTATGTTGGGCTGTCAATCGGAGGGTACGAGTTCGAACATCGCCATTCCCAAACGCTCCGGAACGGTGCTCCGAGCAAAACATCGTGGTTCTTCAGAACTAGTTTGCGTCCTGAATATGCACTCCCATAAGATATTTTCCGCAGAGTAAATGTTTTGAAGCATTTTTTTGTTCCCAAATATGCTTACTAGGCGCAATACATTACACGTAATGTATGTAGATTTACGCGGTGACATCAGTGTGTCCGAACGTCTGTGGCACGGCTATCTCGAGCCAGAAGCAACCAATCAAGATGAAGTTTTCCAGTAAATACATTGTGTCAAAAGGCATTGATAAGTTCGAAGATTGGCATTAGAAGTTCAATATCGAAAGCAAAGGAACGTTTTTAATTTGGTTTTCTACATAAAAATTTCAGTAAAACGTGTTTTCCTGTTGCGTTCTTCGATTTGTAATAGTTATTTGCTGCTGGTTATCATTAGGGGTGAAAGTTTGCTGTGACAAAAGTCGCACTCCTTTATCTCTTCAATTTAAAGACGTATTATATAGCTCAAACGGATAAGTATTGCGCGAGATAGCTTATGGCGGAATAATCATGTCGTAGATGCGCTTGAATGCAGTTTGTGACATGTGGCCTGCGCACTTCCCAGATGTCTTATCTCTACTAAAAGTATCTCGCGCGATACTTACCACTGTGCGGTATGTAATACATCGTTTGAAAGAAAAATAAAAAGAAACAACTTGTTTGCACCTGGCACGTTAGTAGTTGTGATAACCCGTATAAAACAACTTTTGAATAACTCGATGTTGTTGCATTTTGTGTTCAAATTTTGTAACTGCTTCACAAATTGACTAACGCAAAAGTTTTACATGTGATCCCGCCAGAAAACATTGAAACAATGGCACAATCAGAAAGTATTTTTGCATCCTGCCTGAAGCCCAAAGGGCGTAAGCAAAAGGATAGCTAGCCAGTCACTGTGAAAAAATTCTTCACTCCCTTTTCCCCCGAATCCCTTTTGCACAAAATTTGGTGGACGTTCAGAGTAACTCAATGGACTGTTTCGAAAGCTGTGTCAAAGTGTTCCAAGCTGTTGCATGATGCTTCAGAACATGTTCCAGTAAGGCATCCTGCCATTAATTTAAATGGTGCGCTTTCACCAAATTATTTTAAAGCAAAACGCAGTGCGGAAAAGAGAATCTTTTGGCCTTAAAGCAGTTCTGATACCCCAGGCTGTTCCAGAGTGTTTCACAGTGTTCTCGAAACATTTCAAGTATTAGCGTCGATTTTTTCCACAAGCAAAACGCACTTCCGCCGCTCGGCGGGGCCAGCTGTTCTGCAATTTATGGCGACTTTTTCGTTGCTAGTAAATACACTGAAGCTAACTATGTAACGCACAAATTTGTTCTCAACGGTGGCTATAAGAAAACATGATTTTTGTAGTTTTAATTTCACCAACTGTAAGACGCATTTTGCTTTGCAGTACTAAAATTATCGCTTGTCTTTGTTCTGATGAGAGCGTGTGAACGTTAGTGTGCCTACGGAGCGACATGTCCGACTGGTTTTGTGTTGACCACCGCTTTAAATTCTGAACGTTTTTGGAATCAAGAAATGTAAAACGCTTCGGGCCAAAATAAAATCGCTCCGCTCCAGAGCGCAAATCGCTCCGGCCAAAAGCCAAAACTCCGAAGTCGCTCCCGCTCCGAAGCAATTTCACTAATATTTTGGCTTTTAACTTTCTCAAGACTGGGAGAATTAGATGGAATATACTCTCGTTCGATATCCATGAAATAGAATTGACCTGCACAACAGAGGACAAAGAAAATCTCACGAATGAACTATCGCAATGTCACGCAAATTACATTAAATCAATTCAAATGTGAACAAGCCCATAAAGCCCATTGTTCTAAAATGAAGTGACGTAAAATCGATACAATTGCACTAAAACGTATCACCGAAATTACGTAAACTAAAAAATAACGTGAACTACATCAACTTGAAATCTATAACCGTAACCGTAAAATCCACAAAATTACTGTAATCACACTACACTACAAAGAATTCCGAAAATGAATCCACAAAACTATCTAAACTACGTTGACTTAAAATCTATAAAGTAACCGTAAAATCTAAAAAATTACTGTAACAAAAGTAGAAATTACCGTACAATGCAGAAAATCCAAATAATTAATCCACAACATTCACAAAATTAAGTAATCTACGTAAACTAGAATTCTTTAAAGTAACCGTAAAATCTAGAAAATTACTCTAATATAAATTGAAATCACCGCACAATGCAGCAAATCCAGAAAATTAATGTACAAAACTAACTGCAGTAAAGAAAATATGAAAATAAACTAAGAAACAAATCAATTTACTTTCCGCTAGAAATACATGAATAAATTCACGTTAAAGCGATAGGCCGAAGCTCAAAGACTCTTCCATTCTGAGAGATTCAAGAACAGTGTGCACATGTCTAGCTTTGCGTGCCAATATTTTATGCTGCATTTTTGTACCGATTTGGCTAGAAACATGGACACCGAAATGAAGAAAAATTGACTTAGCCAATCTCTTGATATTGCTGTCAAAAACCGAAGCAATTTGTCTTTACGTAAGAAATAAACATAAATAATTACAGATCACCGAGAAAATCGCTACACATACCATGGTTAAAAATGCTTTTGGTAGGTGAAGCTGACAGTTGGAGCAAACGACAGCGCAGATGCGATAAGAAATAGTCGGCGATGACTCTGGGCGAGTAGCGTAAAAGCCTCTTCGACAATAAAAAAATGGTTGGGCGAGTGTAAGTATACAACTTTCGTCAAAAACTTAAAAAATTGATTAACAAAATCGGTTGCAATAAGTGAAAAAAAAATCGCTGATTATGCGTCCGCCTCCAGAATATCGTTCTGATAAAATCAGTCTTTTGCATGATAAAATCAATATTGTCTTACCAATTGTCATACTTTGTGTCGTTATAATGAGCCAAAAAAGTTGGCTTCATCAAAATGATATTCTAAAAGCAAATTTATAATCAACGATTTTAAGCCAAACAGGTTTAGAAGAAAAGCGAAACATTCGACAAAACATCGAGGCAAATAATTTCTGGAGTCAATTTAATTCAAAAACGCACAGGGCGTCGTCGACGATACACGTGCTTGCCATCAACGTAAACGTCGGTGACATCTGTGGCGGCCACGGCTTCTGTCGGAGTGTGTGCGTGATATTGGTGATGATGCCGCTTTTCGATAAACGCCGTAATCAGAAAGATGGGAATGTGAAGTATCGCGATGACGCTACCACCAAGCCAAATGCCTGAAAAAGTCAGGACGTTAATGGCAAGTGAAAAATTGGAAATTCCGTTGGTCATCAATTTTAATCAATCGATAGATCAATTTGCAGCAGAAGCCGATACGCCAGCGAATATCATATCAATCGGACCAATATTTACGGTTCTCATATTTAGAGCTCTTGCACTTTCGTTTCATTCAAGGTCTTCAAAAATTTTAATTTTCCTAGTATTTTTAATAAAATTTATTTTGCTTTTTAATTTTTAACTTGTTTCATTTTTATTCTATTTATTGTTGAATTTAGTAGTTTTTCTATTTGCTATGGTTTCACAAAAATGTCCAAAATATTCCACAGTGTCAGTATTCGCTTTTGTTTAGTAGTCGACGTTTTACTTATAATTCCGCCAAAGCCCCAAAGTAGATCATTGAGCGTCATCGCGCTGTGCTCCTTGAAGCTGAGATTGATGAACGTGCTATGGTGGAGGTCGACCTGCGCCCGCCGCAGCTTCTTGTACTTCTTGTTCGGCGGGAACACCTGCGACAATGTCTGCGCATAGTAGTACGTTTCGGACGTGCATTCGGGCTCCTGCGTCGCCGTCACGCAGTCCATAAAGACGGGTGACGACCCCAGGGTCACATTTAGCTGAAGGAGCAACGCGTCTTGCATCGTGAAGAACGACGTGCACGCGGCGAGCTCTGATCGATTTTGTGACCAGACGAAGTTACTCAGCGGCCAGCAGCCCCGGGTCGCGCTGACGTTCATGCCGAAGCACTGGATGCGTCGGTCGAGAAGCTTCTCGCCGGAGCACGGCTTCGTGGCGGTGCTAATTTGGTTGAAGTCGCGCATGATTTTCACGTCGAGTCCGACGTGGCTAAGCGACGTCGCGAGGACGACGGTGCGGCTGTCGTCCTCGGACGGGTCGAGACAGCCGCTTCCCTGGCGGAGGTCGACGTAAATTTTCTTGATAAAGCCTGCCGACAAAAAATTCAAGAAAACTATTGAACAAGATACAATTTTTTTCACATATTTTTAACAAAAAATTTCTGGACAATTTGTGGAAAATAAATTTTCTTGGTAAATTCTGATAAAAAATTAGTTTTTTATATAGAAAATTAGAAAAATTAAAATTATTTTTCCATAATAAAAAGTTACTTTTGGTAAAAAACATTTGAGAAAATAAAATTTTTGTAGTTTTTTGCCAAAAAATATTTTCAAAAAATTGCCATTGAAAACAACGAAATAGATTATAAAGAAGTAGAATGTTTTTGGTCTCATTGAACGTTAGGCTACGACACCTTTTGTCTCGTAAAGATGAACACTGATATAATCTTGTGGGTTGGTGTAGGTTGTGAGATTGAGCGGAATGCGGTAGCAGAAGATATCTTTCGTCGAGCCTGGTCGCGGCGTCGTCTTCGTTCCGAACCAGCTCGAGAGCGACGCATTCTGACAGATGTCATTATTGATCGTCGTGTACTCGCCAGTCGCGTTGTCGAAGCGGTGATAGTCGACTGTCAGTTGGCCTTGATAGCACATGTACGAGGCGATAAAGGAGGTCAGGTTGAAGAAGTCCACGTTCGCCGCGAGGAACGTCTCCTGAAAGTGTCGATTTTTATAGTTGAAATAAAAATAGCAATTTTTGTATTGTAACTTCTTTAGTTTTCATTTTAATATAATTAGTATTTGCTAATCTAAATTTTTAATGTTATTTTTTTGCTTTTTTGCACTTTTGCTACATAATTGTAGTCTCACCATTTTTAAAGCAATCTATTTTGGTATTAGTATCAGCTATTATTTCAGCAAATATTTTAATGCAATATCTCGTTTTTTAATCGAAAATTGCTCCCTTATCACTAGTATACAATAACCTGAAGAAGTGTGATTTTCTCAACGGTGACGTTGTTGTAGGCGTCGAAGTAGGTCCAGAAGTTGAATCTGTCGTAGTCGGTGATCGCGCCGAGCATCATGTAGGCAATGTCGAGCACGGTCGAGTTGAAGGAGAAGATCACCGAAGAGTTGGGACTGCCGGAGGCGAGCACTTGAATGAGATACTGGAGTTGACCGCTTGAGGTGAACGCTTGGAGAGTGGCGTTGAAGGGTGCGACCGACGTGTCTTTCTCAGTGTAGTAAGAGCTGCGGACGGCTTGGAAGCATCCGGCGGCCTCCTGGAGTGAAAAAAGCGTCAATACAAGATCGTCGACGGCTTCTTGTTTGTGTGACAATGCGCACGAAAAATTACGTATGCGAAAGCGACAATTTTCTCAAAAATATTTGGAAAAAAGTATGCAAAAATTCAAAAAATTCAACGATGCAAGAATGTTTAAGAACCGGAAAAGTGGCACAAAATGTGCGATTACAAATAGTGTAGCAGTTTGCGTAAATTTGTGTAAAATGAAACTTGGGCCTTTCAGGAAAGGACAGCGAAATTTAAAAACCAAAATTTATAATCAATTTTACCTAATAGCTCAATGTTAGGTTATATGCATCATGATTTCAGTCGAGTTCTCGCAACTTTGCCCGTATTAGAAAAAATGTAAAAAAAACTGTATTTGTCAGCTATGCAACTAAATTGTAAAAGTCTGTTGATTATAATTAGGTAATAAAATGCACCCCACTCCGATGACCGACCAAAAATGCCAGAACCTGCTCAAACTCACCGGAATGCCCGTGCTGCCATTCTCGAACGTCCGGCTGACATCCATTGCGGTCGGACTCGCGTTGTACGCTTGAACTATCGAGATGCCTGCGTTTATCGCGAGTGCGAAGCAGGCGGCAACAAGTAAGATCCAGAAGAGCAGGCTCAAGCCGTTTTGCGCCTTTTGAATGTAGACGAAGCCGTGTATATTCGTGTGATTGCAAAAGCGCTTCAGTTTTTCCACTATGTGATGATCTTCCTTCTTGCTTGCATTTTTCATGTCTTCTTCTTCCGCGGACTTCTTTCCTCGAAGCTTATGCACAAGCGCTTTGCCACAGAAAGTGATGATGTGAACGATGGACAAGATGCTCCCACCCAGCCAAACACCTGCGAAGGGCACTCGCATGACGTACGGGTCGTACACTAATAGAGCAAGCGGACTTTGGATACTCTGCACACGCTACGTTGCGCTCTGCTATTTTGCGTGTGAAAAATGTAAATGTAGTTCAATAGTCGCTAGTTGTTTATTTTCTGACTTATTTTCATCCATTCGTAACTTCACTCGTGAGCCAAATGATGCTTCCATTGGCAAAATAATTGCAAAACGTATAAAATTATCATTTTGTTTCGTCAGCAGGGTTCAAAGGTGCTCCCTTTTCGTTTTTCTCATTCCGGTGATCCCGAAATTCCGAGGTGCCATTTCAAAACCCGAGGTGCCCTGCGCCCTAGAGCATCGCCGTAGGTGAAATACTGCCCAGTGCCCAGTATACTAGGCCTACCAAGACTTCCGCCGTATGCGTAAATGAACGTGTAGAAGTCCATCGAGAGGTACTGGTTGAACGCGAGATACTTGGTCGGTTGTGGAAAGAGCTCGTTCAGCTGCGGTGCGTTCGTAGCCCGGCTGACGCTGTTCACCTGGTCGCGATTCTGGTAGATCGTCAACGAGCAGGGAAAGTTGCACTGACCAGCCAGCGAATTCCAAAGGCTCATGAACGAGTTCGCCGCCATTCCGGCGTTGGCCTCCACGAGCGTATAGCGATTTGTGCATGGAGGCGCGTTCTGCGCGAAGGTGGGCTTGTTGAAGTAGATGAGGGAATTGCAGTTGCGCTGGTTCGTTATCGCCTGGAAGAGAAGCCGAGAAAAAGATAGAAAGTCCTTTTGGGGTGACAAAGTTTGTCCGAATTCGATCAATTCTTTCATAAAGGACGCTCGAAAAAAATTAGCCTTTTTTGTTTTTCCAGGTTTTTCCGTGAATTTGGTCTCCCCGCGTGCAAAATTTGAGTTGGCCCGCAAATTAGTTCGAACCACCTCTCGCTGATTAGGCCTGACGTCTTTTCTACACGCACCCAGTGTCAAAGGGATTTTCCGACTTTATTCAACAGAAACAGTTTATAATTTGATCAACATTTTAACCAGTAAATCTTTTCACACTGCAAGAATCCAAAAGATTCGAAGGCAAATTTCGAACATCGTGAAAAGTTATAAAATTTGTCTTTACGTTGGATATTTTTCTAATTTTTTATTCTGTCTTGCAGCGCGCAGCGCTTATGAAAGGATAATTACGCGGTCAAACATTGATTTCCCCAACTCCCACCATTTCCCCCGCCTCGAAAAATCAAAAGTTAAAGGGCGTCCATAGGATTAAAGTACACTATATACCTCCCAACTTTCCAATGGTAGATGACAATTTGCCAATGGTAGATGCTTTG
Source organism: Prismatolaimus dolichurus (assembly GCA_034691745.1). Classification (NCBI taxonomy): domain Eukaryota; kingdom Metazoa; phylum Nematoda; class Enoplea; order Triplonchida; family Prismatolaimidae; genus Prismatolaimus; species Prismatolaimus dolichurus. The sequence goes on along the minus strand of JAQGBB010002109.1, from coordinate 2,371 downwards.
CCAACAATTTTTGCTAGCTTTTTTGTCAATTTAGACAGAATGTCTTCCGGCTTTGCCGGGCCCGTTGTGTCGGCGTTGCGTAATCACGTGACGATAAACCCTCTGTCTGGTTACTTGCCTGGTAGAAAAGCCGTTCGGTGCACGTAAATTGGTCTTCGGTGGCGCACGGCGCGAACGAGTGATTGTAGAAATTGAACGTCGCCTGCACGCCGATGCCCGTGTTGATGCTCCCGAACGTCGGCGTCGTCGAGACGCCATCGAAGCTGTTCGGGTCACGCGTTCCCTGACTGCCGCGCACGTCGAAGTAGTGATTGGGGGCGACCGGCGCGCTATTCGCGTAGAGATTCTGTGGATACGCGTTGATGATCCAGTCGTCCCAAATCTTCGAGAAGAGAAGCATGCCGGTGACGTTCGTGCAGAGGAGATGCGAGCGCTGAAGGTAGCCGGGCGCGCCCAGCCAGATCATGCTGTCGAGCGACATGCACTGCTGGATGTAGGTTTCCTGGCCGTCGACGTACTGGTAGTCGACGAAGACGCCCATCGAGCGGCAGAGGTAGGCGGCGATGAACTTGACCATGATGACGAGGTTGACGTTGTTCGCCGTCAAATAGGCCTACAATTAGATTGCAGGCTTTTCCAACACTTCACACTTCAGCGCTTGCGCAAAGTGTCCTATGCGGTTGTCACAAGCAGCATAGAAAGAGGAAACCACCAGTTTTTTCGGTTAACCGAGAAAACCCAAAAAACGAAATTTGTTATTTTTTGGCAAAACCAGACCAACAATTTTCGGCTTTTCGGCAAAATATCAGTAAAACCGAATCAAATCGATTTTTTATTTCAAAAGTGGCCGTTCCCTGCATAGCAACAGTACAATCGCCGCTGGGTCGGCGGTCTTGCGGTACCCGAAAGCAATTTTCGGTTCCGCCATCTCAATTTTCAGTCTCTTGGGGTACGGCGACTTGTGTTTTTGGTCGTCAGGGGTCCACGGACCCATTGGACACCGGCGACAAGCCCAATTATCACAATCACTACTAGTTTCACCAAAGTTGTCTCACCGTCGCACATGCAAGTTTGTTCTTTTACCTGCAGAATGTCGGCAAAACGCAATGACTGACTCGCCGCCGACGCCGCCGTGAGCGTCGAGTAGGTGAGCCCCCGATCGTAGTCCATCATCGTCGTGAGCATCACGTACGCCGTCGCGACCAACGTCGGATCCACGCTGCCCGTTTCATTGACCAGCTGCTGCTCGATCGTCGCGTGGACGCCACTCTGCAGCATTGCGAGCTGCCCCATCGCCGTGAAATTTGCGACGGTCGCATTGAATTGCGTCTCGTTGACGGCGCCGAGCGTCTGCTGGACGTAGTGGTAGAAGTCGATCTCGAAGCAGAGTGCCGTGTTCGGCAGGAGGAACACCTGGTCAATCTGGACGTCGAGCGAGATTTGGACGGGCTCCGAGAGATAGGTCGTGACGAGATTCACGGTGTCGCGCATGAGCAACGCGACGCAGAAGACGAGGAGAACCACCCAGATGATCACTTCGATTGGTCGACGGAGGTTTCGGGCGGCGAAGCCGAACCCGTGGAACTCGGTCTGCGATCCGTAGCTTACGAAACCACCTCGAATATGCTGCCAGTAACTACTTTCTCCAGTTTTGGAACCTTTCCCTTCTTCGCTTTCCATTTCTGTTTTTTTTTCTTGGTTAAAAAGAATTAAGCTTTTTTCGCACTGACGCTCTTCTGGAAGAACGGATGACGTGGTTCGTTATGTTAGTCTGTTGCTTAGTGCCGCTGTGAAGCCCACTCAAAAAGCTAATTAGTAACATCAATTGTAAGCTAACAAAGCACGAGAAGCCGCTCTCTAATTCGTAATCTCATGGCCATGCTACGCTTCGGTAATTTCGCGAAACTTACTCTCCGAACGAGTGATGAGTACGGCTAAATTTGGCATACCATTTTGTGCTTACCCGTCTGATTTCACTGCCCTGTTGTTCCATGCGCTGAACTGAACCCGTGACTAATTAAGGGAGCTTATATCGACTTACACAAGCATGACTCTGGAACAATGGGGCAAAAACCGTTGAATTTGTGATATCACATCACGCAAACATTCTTTTGTTAGTTTCATGAGAACAGCACGTGCTCGGATGACTCTAATACGTTTTGCTGCTCGATTATATTGCAAGTGCTACGCGGGACCTCTGTATTCCCTTTCGTTAATTAATTAGTCCCTAAATCCACCTAACAACGCCCACACAGGCAGAGTCGGTTAGAACATAAATCTATTGCACGAATGAACGATTTCGAACGAACGAACGAACGACAAACGTTTGCCGCAATCGTTCATTCGTGCGATAGATTTATGTTCTAACCGA
>JAQGBB010002108.1:0-11601 GCA_034691745.1 Prismatolaimus dolichurus | reverse complement strand
CCGCGCTGCCGATGAGTGCGCACACTTTCACGTTTCTGTCGGCTGGTTGTCGAGAGAGAGAGAGAGAGACTCCTGCCGACGCTCTAAATTGCTACTGCAGCAAATGCTGCTAACTGACGGGCCGGTTTTCAACGTAAAGTCTGCGACGCTGGCTGACATTCTGTAAACTTTTCTTTCTCCTGTGTTGCAACACATTTTCGAATGTGCAGGGAAAACACACATTATTTCCTCACATTTCTTTGCATCGTAAAAGTCCCGAACAAGTCGGATGTACCGATCCTCAAAGCCCAATCACGCTAAGAGTGGTTTAGGTAGTCAAAAACAACTTTGTTTTAAAACAATGCTGACATTAAAAACTTTGAAATATGCAGAAAAAATACAAAAACATATGAGGACTAGTGAGGTTCGAACAGTACCCTTAATTTGAAGCCTAAGAGACACCAACTGCACATGAAGTTCATATAAAGTGATGCTCTAAAGTTTAAAACATTAAAACTAATATGTATCAGTCGTAGGGATGTGAATCTGGGCGACATCAAAATAAACCGGGCGACATGTTTCCCGAGTCGCCCGGCTTTCTTTGCTATCTTTTCAACGCGTCTCTAGTACTGCGAAAAACGTGTAAAAATAAATCCAAAGTGTTTTGTGAACCTATCTAGAAGACAGCAGGTATCACAAAAAGCTATGTAGAAAATTCAAAAGTTCTGATTTTGTCTTTTTTTTAAATACACACGCTCAAATTTCTGGCATAAAGCCAAACTTTTCCCAAAGCATCCAAAATTCAGGCGACATTAATTGACCGTAAGTGTCGCCCTATAGCTCGGAATGTCGCATCATCACCCGTCGTCGGGATTTCTATACCGCTAATTTAGTGATCTGCAAAAGGAATGAATCGATTCGAGGCTTGAACTTCAATTTTTGACTATTATATTTCGATTCGACGTTTATTAATTGTTACAATTTTTAATTTAGCAGTAAAAGTTACAGTCTTGAAGTTCACGTGAGCAATTTTACGATTTTTTTTAGAAAACAAAGTGGTCATTTGTACTCTTCGACACTATTCTACCATTATTATTTACGAACACAGTCTTTCCATGTCACTGCGCTGCAGATTCGATTCGATTAAATTTGAGTCGAATCGATTTCAATTAGTTGAATTTTAGGCCATATCGATTCGATTTTGATTTCAGTCGTGACCGCGTTTGTACATCGCTAATATGTATCAATGGCGCGTGTTGATGAATCCGTACAATAACACAAGAGTGCACGTTGGACGACGTCCAGCATGTAAAAATTATTCTTCCACAAAGCCAAATCCTTGCTTTGTACTTTTGACAGCGAAAGAAATAGGGTTTTTTGGCGTTCTTCAGGCGCCATTTACTTGTGCAAAACTGTTCTGAGCTTCAGGCAAGATGCAAAATGAGCTAAAAGTAGGAAACTGATACAGACAATAACTCTAAGTATAGCAAAACTAGTCTGGTAACATCGAGCTTATAACATCGAACATCGAAAATGCTTCTTGTGTGTTCATGACGGATTTGCTTGCCGCCATAGTTTAATCACACGGTTCTTCGAAAGCCACAAACGCAGGACGCGTTTTAGCCCTGCCAATATACCTACAACTCTGCCTACTGTTGTTTCTTGTCGTCATAGTAGATCATTTGACGTGAGTTGCGCTAGCACATAGACAGCTAGCATGTCACAACGAGTCCAGAATAGTGGGTCAAGCGCGAGGAATTAAAACTTGCTGCAAAGATCGGAAAAACTCGCAATTATGGAAAAGAATAGCTATTAAAGCATCGTGTGATGTCGTCGATAGCAACGCTCAAGCTGAAGGATCCGCTGCTCTTCGGCAGCTTGAAGAACTTGCCAGTGGACAGCAAGAAGACAGTTCGCATCTTCGTTAGCTCGACATTTTCGGGTGCGTTCTCTGCGTAGATTCACAGCACACAAAATAAGTACTGTTAATGAAAAACCTCAAGTGAATAATTTACCAATCTCAATCGGTTTTGCCTTAAATTCGTTTTTTCTCTACAATATCCTTTTTGGACAATTTTGACCAGTAATACCACAACTCTGAGTCTAGTCTGAAACAGAGCGGGGTCCCAAGGTTTTTGGCGTAAAACGATCTGTCTCCTTCGGTTTTTCGCCCAAAAGTAATCATTTCAACATTTTTTCAGACACGAAGGTCGATCGGAACCAGCTGATGAAAGACATCTATCCACGGCTTCAGAGGCACTTTGCCAAGCGTGGAGTGGACTTCGAGGTATAACAGCTCCGCTGACACTATGAATATATGACGTGATAATTATGATGTTCTATGATGCTCTTCCTACTTTTATACTGTGGACATGCGATGGGGCATTCCAGAGGAAATGAGCGAAGGCCAACGTGCCACCGAGATATGCTTGCAAGAAATTAGACAATGCCACGAGATCTCTGCTGGAATTTTCATATTGGTGCGATGCAAAATGCTCTTTTTTCAATTAAAATGAAAACTTATAGTACCGTATTCCTCTTGAGATACTTCTGGGAAATCGCTACGGATTCGTCGGAATTCCAACAATGATTTCAAAAAAGGTTTTCCAAGCATTCGAAACTGTGCTACAAGAGTCAAAGGATGGTGCCCGACTAGAGCTGCTCCGCGAATGGTATCTGCTAGATGAGAACAAACTGCCAGAGGCGGAGTACGTACTGCGCGATGTGCTTTCGGCATACAAGTACATCTGCGACAAGGACGCCGATGAAGCGCTTGTCAAGAAGGTAGCAAATCACCAATTTGGGCACTCAAAATGGTTGCATCTCAAAGGAAGCTAAAACTGTTTTTGAGGACAAAGCTCAATGGGGACAAAAGCAAAATGAGCTGCTCTCCGCGATTCAGGCAGCCGCTGTCATGGCCTTCGACGCGGGACGAATATCGCTGGACGACAGGGAGAGCTACTTTCAATCAGGTTCGCAAGTCAAAGCTCATGGAACAGATTTGAAAGTAGAAATTCGAGAAAACAAAAAACGTTATAAACAAACGGAAAAGCTAAAGTAATTGAAACTGCAACATTTTTTAACTAATTTATAATGACTACTTTCCTCTGCAGTTACCGAAAAAGAGATACTATGTGGTCTTAGTTGCGCTGGAAAATCGGCGCCGAACAAGGTCTTGGTTTTCGTTCGTGAATTTCGTGGCGTTCCTGATCAGTGCAGTTGCGAGTCAAAGAAGTGCGATCAGTGCAAAGTATTTCGAGCGTTCTTCGATATGAGTGCTAACAACTTTGTGAAAAGTTCTCAAGAACGTCTCTCGGCACTGAAGGAAAACGTGAAAAAACGGGCCGAGCTGAGGAACAATATTTTCGAATTTGACGCGCTCGAGTGGGACGCGAAAAAGGGACTAAATGTGGATGAAAGGGAAGAGCATGCAAGCTATTTGAAAGCGTTTTGCGAGAAAGTCGAGCAGACGTTGAAGGAGTTTAACGAACGGCAAATTCCGAATGTGGAGCCATCGATTTCGACCGACGAGGCGGAAACGGTGTACGAAGAAGGACCAAAGTTTCGAGCCGAGCTTCTTCATCACGCAAGATTTTGCAACGAGAAGCTAGCCTCTTACGTTTGTCGACCGAAAGATGAAGAGGCGTTGATGGAAGCGCTCTCTGCGCAAACAATTTCTGCTATTTCGGGAAAACGACGAAAAGAAATACAAAAATTCCTTATCAATAGCTACGAACTTGATATAAATGAGGAAAAGCAAGAAGAAGCTCAAGAAGCTATCCAGTTTCCCTGTCGCATGCCGTTCATCGTTCACGGCGAATCTGGTATCGGGAAAACGTCGTTCGTCGCGAACCTCATCAAACGCTTTGAAAGGATCTCCGGAGTTCCGAAGGAGTGCTTGAAGATCTTTCGCTTTCTCGGCACATCATCAAATTCGTCTACCATTCGAAACGTTCTTCTCTGCATTGTGCGGCAGATATGTTCCGTATTCGGCGTGGAAATGTCCATACGGAGTGAGGAGCTGAGCGTCGACCAGCTTGGCCAGTATATAACCGGCTTACTGTGGGCTGTCTCAGCAAGGCTCGCTGGAAATATTCTGCTCGTTCTCGACGCTGTCGACCAACTGAGATCCGACAGTGGCGCTTTCAACATGGCTTGGCTTCCAACCGAATTGCCATCGAATGTGTTTCTCGTCCTCTCAATTCTAGACCATCGTTCAGGTGATGGAATCGATCTTCTTCAAAATATAAAACAGAAGATTGGCGCTTTCAGGGGGTGGTACTACGAACTAAAGAGCGTCTCAACAGATGAACATTTCAAACTTGTTCTATTAGACTTCGAGAGCAAAAATCATCGAAGCGTCTCGGCGATGCAGCGGGAACTTGTTCTCAATCGATTTCGCAACTGCTCATCACCGATGTTCTTGAAGCTCGCACTAGAACGCGCAAGAATGTGGACATCCTTTGTTGAGGAAAAGAAGGTCACCGAAATTGGTCGCGATATCCCCGAACTCATTGCACAGTTTTTCCAACGCCTGCGCATTACACACGGACTTGCCTCGACGGCTGCGCTCAAATACATCACAGCGGCTCGCGAAGGACTCACAGACATTGAGATTCAAGATCTCCTCTCTCTTGACGATAAAGTAATGGAAGACGTTTTTTTCTTCCAGCTGCCTCCTCGGCTGGTCGGCATCAAAGCTGAGATTCGCTATCCGCCGATGGTATGGAAACAAATTCGCGGGGAGCTCGAAGAGTTTCTTGCCAAGAAACAGGCGGATGGACAGACTGTAGTCGCATGGTACCATCGACTCTTCTGGGAGACAGCTGAGAAGAGGCTTTTCGAGACCGAGACAGCGCGCAAGGACGTGCACAAGTTTCTCGTCACCTACTTCAGGGGCGACTTCGCGGGAAAGCCAATGCCGCTTAGACTTGAGAAAGAAAAGCATCTGAAGGAGAGCGAGAAAGAGTTTGCGCAACCGCAGCGCGGTGTGCCGCCAATGCCCGACTATTTTGACGACATGAAGCAAAACGTACCAAATCTGAGAAAGCTAACCGAATTACCATTCCATGTAATCCGCTCGGGTGAGGAAAGAAACGCGACAGAGTTCCTCTGTGAACGCTCATTTCTTGTCAACACCCTAAGGCACAAAGGTTACAACGCGCTGCTCCAGACAGTCGACCTTTACTTTCAACAGTTTGACCCGAGCGCGAAATCAGCGAGTCTCGTTGTGGTGAAGGAGGCCTTGGAACGAAACGATATAGCAGGAGTGAAAGAAATTTCTGAAGAATCAAAAATAAAATTTGCTAGCTTGGAGATGAAGATCCTTTTCGACGTTCTCGTTGCCGCCGGCGACATTGTCCGAAAAGACTGGAAGCAGCTCCCTTCGCAACTCATCGCGCGACTAAGCACACTCTGGTGCGATCACTTTGATATAGTTCGCCGACTCGTTGCCGACGCGAAAGTGTGGGCTGAACAACATTCCGAGATGCTTTTGGTGCCATCGTACTATTACACCGATGGCCTTGGAACGCCTCTGCGCGTCACAATCAAGTCTAAAAGTAATTTTGCTAGCGATCTGTGATTGTAGGTGCTACTACGGTGTCTTTGATGAAGCAAAGATCATTTTTAGTTCATCGCGAGTTTCGCGTCCTCGTTTCAACGACGCAGATTGCGTACATCAGTGAAGGACCTAACAACGAAGAGTATCTGCTTCAGGTCTAAACAAAAACGCCGAGCCTGTTCAGTCGTTCTACCTTGGCACCAGAAAAGACAGCGGTGGATACGTTAGTCAGCTGTGGTTCTGCGACAACGAAAGGTAGCTAGTGAACGAGCAGAGCCGACGCATGTCATGCATGGCACCGAAACGCAAAAAACAGCCTAGAACAAATCTTCTGATTAGCTCTCAAGCTGGATAAAGAAATGGGGGGGGGGTTATTATGCGATAAAATACGATAGAACTAGTTACTTGGAATAGAATTACTGGACAAATATGTGTGTTATAGCATGTAGTTGCATGTTGTTTTGTTTAGATTCATTATCTCAGAAATCTGCCATCCCTTGGAGCGTGTCGCGCGAAAATACGTAATCTTTTGCCTCCACGATAGTATGGCACGCTGGACCCTCAATGCCCCGGAGAGTCTCATCAGAGTCATGTGCGTCGCATCGACAGCAAATCTTCTGCTTGTAGTCGACAACATGTGCGAATCATTCGCGCTCTGCCCGGCAATCCCAGAAGACAGCCAGCCGAAGCAGCTGACAGGGCTTGAAGCAGAAGCAACTCGCCGGATCCCGCCCTTGATTGGACAAATCGTTGCTGGAGTCATTTCTGCGGATAGCCGGCTGGTTGTTCTCGTGACAAGCGGTGGTGCGCTCCTTCAGTATGAACGCAACGACGAGAAGGGATTTGTATTGGCCGAGAAGCCTAGACAACTGGAGCCGCCTTGCCGAGAAACGCAAGACGTGCTTTCTTGTGAACTCAAAATCACGAAAGCCAACCAACTCGTCTGTCCCGGTTTAAGCCCCGACAAGACACACAACGTCTACATTTACAGTTTACCATTCACAGACAAAGAAACGAAGCGAACTTGTTGCGAAGGCCTCTCTGGATTTCTAATCAAGCAAATTGTTTTGAATCCGTCCGAATCGATGGTCGCGTGCAAGGCGATGAACGCCGAGGAGGAGATTTATAGCATATCTGTTTGGTGCATTAAAACCGGCGCGGAGGTCTACCGGATCGAGAACGCCGACTGCACAATGGACACAGGAATCGCATTCTTGCAGGAGGACTACTTGGCGTTTCAGGGCAAAAGCGAGGCAGTTCTATGCGCGTATGTGCCCGCTGCTGGAACAGCATCGGCCATCAGTCAGGCAAAATTACTAAAGCCGACATTACTGAAGGGGATTTTTAACCGATCGTTCTTTCCGGTCGTTGGCGCAGCAAAGGTGTTTTTGACGTTTGACCGTCTCCAGAATTTGACAAACGTTTGGGATCTGGGTGTAGTGTCTAAAGTTGGTGGCCAAATTGCGACCGATGGTGGAAACAAAGCTGACGCCGTTGTCACGAAACCCAGGTAAGATCAGAGCTCATCCATATATTTAAAAAAGCTATGAAAAAATGTGAATGTTTATCATCGCCATTGCTGTTCAACAAAATTAAAAGTCCGTAAAAGGCGTCCGGCTTAAGGGAGTCAGAAAAGCTCGGGCTTTTCGGGCAAACAGTGGAAATAGGCAAAAATTTTTAGAGAAAAAGAGTCAACAAATTAAAAATTTATCGCAGGCATTTGTAATGAAAACCCTAACTATAGAGTATCTTTTTTCCCACGTGTCACCGTTACATTTTTTTCACATTACATTAGAGAACACCCAGATGTTCAAGCCTGACAACGTTTGAGTTAATTAAACTACGGTTTTCAGCGATGAATCGCACGGAGTTGATACGGAGGTTGTACGCTGGAGCTTCGATACACAACGATATCGCAACGACCAAGCCGAATTGACTGGAGTCAAAGAAATGTTAATTTCAAAGTAAGAGGTTCCTGGTTTTCTGAAAGACTCAGTATTTCAGAATATTGACGAAGTCGGACAGTGAACGGCCTTTTAAAGGTGGAAGCACATCTCTGCACGTCGGTCGCAGAAGGATTTCATTTCGTGAACGAAAAAACAGTGAAAGTTTCACAAAGAAAAACTATGGACAGCTCTAATAGTTTTCCAAAATTAGGAGTTTTACTTACATTGTTATTTTAAAAAATATTTTCGAAAGCTGTCTACTTTTTGGCAAAACGTCTGTGATTTTGTGGTGCAAACCACCAGATGCGTTTTTCTCTTTTACTAAATTCTTACTTTTCGCTTCCTGAAACGTTTTGCACTTTTTTCTATTTAGTTCGATAATCGAGGGGCTCACGCAACGAATACACCTGCAATTTATAATGACACTACTATGTGCAGGAATAACAAATGCGCTGTCGGCGCAATCGAGCACGGAAGCATTATCTTCCTCGATATCACATCTACCAAATACACCATCATCAGCGCACATCCTGGCAAAGAGCGGATTGTGTTCTCAATCTCAAAGTGTGACAAATATCTGTTCACAACAGCAGCGTCAACGCAGGACGTCCGAGTCTGGGATATGACGTCACGTAAGTCCAGGTCGTTACGACGTGTGCCAAAGGAGGCTCCTCCGCGAATAAAAGCCTGCGCGTTGCAGAAAATCTTCGGGTTGTCCGAACGATGCCAGTTCCGGACGCTTGCAAAGTTGAATTTATCGACACCACCGGGAGCAAACTTTGCCTTGGCGCCCACACGGGGAAGAATGCCCGTAATCCAGAAAACGTGAGGTTTTACATCTTCGACTGGATCAAAGGTCAGTTATGGAGATCACGAAGAACTAGCAATACTTTCCATTTTTTAAATTTGAAATTTAAGGCCAAAGCTTTTACGTTACAGGTACACTTATAAGTTGCTATGAGCACTCGGACATCACATTTGTAAAATTTATCCTCGCCGAAAACGACGAGATCGTAACGGCAAGCAATCAGAATAGCGGCGGCTTGATTATCGTCAACGGTCCTGGCTCATCACCAACAATCACGCGAGCGCAACCGCCTGCCCGTTTGAGCAACGTTGTCTTCGACAAACACTCGGGATTTGTTGCTGCTCCAGAAAGCCGAAAATTCGCCACCGCTATCTTCAAACTAGCTGAAGCGGAGAAAGGAAACGACCAATCGTTACCGTACGTCCTCGAGTCAGTTTCGATACAAACGCGACAGCACGTGAGCACCATCGGCTTCGACAAAAACGTGTTCCAGCTCTTCTTCGCGCCCGACTTGGACGCGCAAGCGGTAGCTATTTCACTGTGCACGATCGTCATCGTCGATGTCTTAGCTGGCGAAAAGCTCAAAACGATCGAATTTTTGCCGTCGATGGTTACGGCCATCGGCGTCCACCGGGGCATGAGGCTTATGGGAGGAAATCACAATCACTACGCTGTGGCGCTGCTGGAAGACAGTGTTGTTCTTTGGCGTGTCGACGCCGAAACGTCGAGTTTGGTCGAGCTCGCGCGTGTGATGTTCCGAAGCAATGACGAGACGGCGATGTGCGCGGCCGGCGATCTGAGCACAATTCTTGTCTACACCGTCAACTCGACGAGTGACGCACTTCCGCCAATCACTATGTTCTCTCCAAATTTGGCGCTTCGAAACGAGCTGAAGCGGCTCTCGCCGAAGGTTGAGATTGAGGTTAAAACGCAATCAAAAGCGGAGCACACTGAACGTCAGCTTGAACCGCTAAAGAGTCGCCGTGTGACGACGACGTGCTGTACTTTGGTTTGACGAGAGAATACTGGAAAGTGTGGCAACCTACTGGAGTCAAGAACGTGCATTTCGAGCTGAACGCGAAAAATTTTCTATGACTGTTTTCGTGTTGAAGAAGGTGTACGATTTATTGCAGCTTGCCAGAGCAGGCGCAGCAAGCAAGACCATAAGCCTAGTTTTATGTGTCGGGGGCTATCGATCGCCGTTCGCCCACTCCATTCCCTTATCCCTCTATTCTCCTTCAGGCGTTATGCCAGCAGAACTATAGAATCCAGTTGGTGGACACCTGATGCCCGTTCCAGTTTTCCAGGGTGTTTCAGAACAGTTTTAGAACGTGATTGTCTGCTGATCTGATAACCTGCGAGATAACCTTTAGTGCATGAGTTCGAAACGTCTACCTCATTATAACAAGCAGTCCAGCGATGACACTCAATCTGGCGATAAAACCGCCGAAGACGGCAAAAACAAAGCCGATGACGACAATCTTGCCGCAATTGGTCAACCGGATAGCATTAAAAAAACTGCAGCCAAATTCGTTCACGCATTCCAAAGTTATACTCAACACTGTTTAAGGTCTAAGATATCCCTGTGAGCTAACTTTGTCATACATGCTGGGAAAATCACCAAAATTTTTGCACTGGTACAGTTTTGCATGGCGACAGCGATGTCCAAGACGCCAAGTTTTCGACCGTTTCTAGTAATTCATTGAAGAAGTTTTGGGCGAAATTTTCTGAATTGAAAATATACTGGCGCTTCCGAGAATCGATAAAAATAAAAAACCATTTTTCGCAAAACTCTTCTTAGCCTGCGCTTAAATTCACCCAAAAATTTGAAGATGTTCGCCTTTTCAGGCTTCAAAGAGAATCTTCGCTATTGGCGGCCGATATGCTGCTTTCGCCAACGAACGACTTACGAGTATCGACGTCTTCGATTTTGCCTCAAAACGATGGCGCCTCGCTGCGTCAGAGTTGCCCACACCAGCACGCACCTCTTTCGGAGCTGTCGCTTTCAGAGGCTGCCTCTACGCGTTCGGCGGGTCGGATGGCGCCGAAGATCGCGTTGATGTTTTCGACGAAGCGCACTCAACGTGGTTGACGCCGACGAAAATGCCAACACTTCGACGGGGTCACTCCGTGTGTCTCTTCCAGAATCGTTTTTTTTTGTCATTGGTGGTTTTAACGGGACCTCTATGCTCTCAAGCGTTGACGCGTTCGATCCGCTGAAAAATTAATGGGCGCCAATGGTGAGTATGGCGACGAAACGTCGTCATCTCGCCGTTGCCGTCATGGGCGGAGACATTTACGCGATTGGAGGCGACGAAGGCAAGGACACACCGTTCAAGTCTGTCGAAAAGTTTGACGGCACTCGATGGTCTTTCGTCGCTTCGATGAAGGACTGGCGTTGGGGTCATTGTACAGCGGTCATCGGCGACACGATTTTCGTCTTTGGTGGCTGGCCTCGTTGCCAGGTTCCCTACTCAGTTTCTTTCCTCAGTCGAGTCGTTCAATCTGTCAAATAGTGAGTGGGAAATTCACGATTCGTCTTCTATGCCAATTTGGCGTCACGGCGCCAGCGCAATTGTACGTATACGAAGGCCGAATCTACATCTTCGGTGGAAGCAGCGATACAGGGACCTGCGCTGATGTGATGGAGGTTTTCGATCCGGCGTCGAATAAATGGGAAACGATGGTCTCCCGAATGACAACGCCGCGAGCGTATGCCAGTAGTGCACTTGTGTGAAAACTGCTCAAACGATAAAGCAAACTGTAGATACGACTCTATTTTGTTGATGTTCAGTTCAGTTGCACTTATTTCAAACAAGTGAATCGGCAAAGCCGAAAAATGCATCTTCTGGCTATGGTATCGTAGATGGGTGTCTGTTTATATCAAATGAGAATGGAGCATTCGTAGCCACAGCTTTACATTTAGCTTTGCGTGTACGCTTTTTCGATTTGAAACACGATATCGCAATGTTTAAAAGTTGTTTTCGACTGGTCATTCGACTCGTGGGCTTGAGTCCGACGTATACAAAAGTTGTTCCCCTTGTTCTCAGCTTTCGAATGATATATGAAACAGGTCGCAGCATTGCTTAGAGCGCAAAATATCGTTAGCAGTCGATGAGGAATGCTGATCGAAAAAATGACAATGTCCAACGGCCACTCACCTAGGGGACGTACACAACTGACGTCAGCTATTTTTTTGAATTATTTGACCCCCCCTCCCCCATCGTCAGCACTTTTTGGACCTTTATAACACACAAAATCAGTTTTAGCCGACCCCCCCCCCCTCCCCCCCAGAAGCTGACGTC